>JAQIXG010000807.1:0-27308 GCA_034700105.1 Oconnorella tubifera
TTCTGTCCCCCCCCCCCCCCCCCCCCCCCCATTTCCCTCTCCGTCTCATTCTACGACGTAGAGTGAGACGTGAGGGGGTGGGTAATAGGGTTAAAAATTCTACCCCCCTTTTTATTTAATTGAAAATTCCAACATCAAGCCAATAAAATTCACTTTTTGTGTAGTCTATTAATATCTCCGTTGATAATTATAGAATGTTTCGTAATTTATGATTAGAACTTAACCCTAATCCGGAACTTAACCCTAAAATTACTAAATGTAATATTTATTATACAAGATTTGATTTATATTGTATTTATTTGCATAATACTAACAAGTACATTGTATTTATATATACATGTAGTATGTATTTATTCAGGTAAAAATAGGCATCACTTTGCTGTGTACGTGCATAACTGTCGTCTCATCCTTCTACTTAGACGTGAAGTAAATAAAAAAACGAAGGGCATCGGATTTCAGCCAACTGAATGGCGGTTTACGCTTAATGAAGTGTGTGACGTCGCGTGGCATCATTACGTCATAGTAGTCGATTTACCAACGGTATGTTAAAAAAATGAACCATATGTAGGAAACTGAGTAACCAAATTATTTTATAGTTTAAAATAATCTTTAAAACAAGGTGTCTTATAATTTGTTTTTTTTTCATTTAGAGCTGAGAAAAAGATATTAGAGATTAAAAAAAATTAATGTAAAGTTATATATTGCCGTTATATATGTTATATATTGCCGTTATATATGTTATATATTGCCGTTATATATGTTATATATTGCCGTTATATATTTTATATATTGCCGTTATATATGTTATATATTGCCGTTATATATGTTATATATTGCCGTTATATATGTTATATATTGCCGTTATATATGTAGTTAGAACTTATTTATATATGTAAAATAATAATTATATATTGCAGGTTCGTCTTTATGTCGATGGATTGTTATTTAATGCAACTGACGATAATCTAGAAGTATTGACTGACTGGCCGCTGCATTCATCCAATGATGTACATTTTACTAAACTAACTGTAGCTGCCTGCTGGCAAGGTTAACTTCTAACTTATTAATAGTTAACTTATTTAATCATTTATTATTAGCTAGTAGTAATAGGCGTATAAGTTTTATTCAACGAAAAATTCACAGTTGTATAATATAGACATTAAACAAAACAAGAGAAATAAATGTAGAGAAAATAAATATCCAGACAAATAGATTTTATCAAAATGTTACCAAAAGATTATAGAAATCTAATATCATTTTTTATTTTAGCCTCCCCCCCACTCTCCCATGTTTTGAATGAAAGGTTTCTACGATAGGTTTGCTATGAGGCAACCTTATTAGAAAACTGTTAATTAAGGAATAATTAATTAATTAATTAACTAATTTATTAGTTAATAACTGAATTAACTTATAACTATTTCATAACAAATGATTGATTGATTATGTTGAAAAGACTATTTTATAAAATTATATTTGGGATTTGACTGATTGATTTTTTGAATGATTGATTTATATAATGAATGATTGATTGATTCTCAGGAGCCAGAAATAGGATGGGACATTATTTCAAAGGAGAATTAGCTGAATTATTTCTCATTAAAAACGAAACAGATTCTGATCAAGTGATTGAATGTCTGAATAATTGTCAAGAGAAGTTGGACTTATCTCAAGTTGATGATTTACAAACCGATTTGGTTCGTTTTGAGTATTTTTTTGACACCTTTTTTTCATGTAAATCTTTTCTATCTAATAACTTGTTAATACATTTTTGATTTAAATGGTTGTTGCTTGTCAGAAATGACTAAATCAAGAACATTAAACAAATTTAAAATGAGATTATATTTAGATTTATAACTGGTTTTTGAAATTATTATTATACGTGTACTTATTTTATTATCTATATTTATATATGAAATTAGATAATGGCAATGTCCCCCCCCCCCACTACCAAACACTATACTTAAAAATGTTTTTTTAAGTATTATTATGATATTATTGTGTTCAGACGGTTTCAATAAATGCAAAAATGAATGAAGTCACAATAGTTGGTCAGTCGGTTGATTCGGTTGAGAAGTTACTCAACAAAGTTGGTTATGTCAACTTACGTATAACACCCGCAGCTGGCACCAGACCTGTCAGTGTCACAACTGTCATACAGTGAGTGTCATTCAAGTGACATAGATTCAGGGGGGGGGGTAGTTTATCCTGTACCCTCCTGTCATACAATTATTTTACAGGGAAATTTTTGTTAATTTATAGAATTATTAAGTTTTTTTGTAAAAAATAAGAGAAAAAAATGGTTTTTGAGGTTTGGTTGGTTGGTAATAAATTTTAAATTTAAATCTTTTCAAGATTTAAATTTTTTGGTAAAATTAGATGTTATCTTAATTTTTGTATTTGCTACAGATCAATGTAGAAATTATTGTATAAGCAGTTTTGAAGCATTGATATAATAAGTAAATATTCGATAATATTGTTGAATCTAGTGTAGGCCTATTAATCTCATTGAAATAACTCGATGCTAAATCATAATTACTTGTTAATTAATGCAGTTAATTAATTAATTAACATTAAATAAAGCTAATTAATTAATCATTGTGATAATTGTTTGTTGCTCATAGTTGCGAGGATCTAAATGAAAAACTAAATATTGAAGATGTAAACTTTGAAGTTAATGTTTATGAAACTGAAAAAATCGTCATTTCACTCAGCGGTACAAATCATTTAAATGCGAATGACAACGACGTTAAAAAAGGTGTCTATATTTTTAAAGATTTAATTGTGACAGCTTCAACTAAAGATTATAAAGATGATTATTCTGTGTCAGAAAATTCAAAGGTATTATATTATATTTGAAAATAAGTTAATAATTACGAGAAGTTTGAAGTTCGTAAACGATATTTTATAGCAATAAAGCAGCTTTATATGAATGAGAAACATATATACTTCAAAATATCTTGCAATATTAACACACTGACAAATTTATATATTTACATATTATATTCTTATCTATATTTAAGTAATCATACATTTTTGTTTGTTTTATAAAGTTTATTTTTTATTTACAGAATATGCTGTTGAATAGAGTAGATCTAAATTCAGGTCTTCTAATTGATTCATGCGCTGTTGAGACAGATGAACGCATTGATTCTAACATTGAACGTTTTATTTTCGCCTTGGAAAAAGTGAAAGAATTGAATCTGGACGTTGCTTCAACTGAGAGAGGATTTATCATTTCTGGTAAACATTAGATTGAGATTATTGAAACTGTTCATTTGTATAAGTAGCTTATTGTGTGACTGAGAAAAGGTGTCTGAAATTTTAATTATATTTGTGTACAATTAATTACATTTGTCAGTATTTGTACCCTTCTCCCAAGCCTATGCTATAACTGTCTTATTCTCTAATCATCTTTTTGCCTTTTATCAATCTCACTCTGATCAATTCTTTTGTCTTGTTCTCGGTCTTTCTTTTTAACGTACCTTCAACCGAGCCGCTGTTTTGTCCACCAGGCGCTGGCAAGACCTGGAGCTACGAGCAGCTTTTACGTCTAGTCCAGTACATCAATCACAATCCGCAAGATTTTAATCAAAGAATCTTTTCACTGACTTGTACTGAAGTGAATCAACACATCATCAGTGAACCACTCGTTGTAAATGTCAGACTATCTAATCTCTATCAGTTTACTTTTAAATATATTCTATTTATAGTTTAATTTAATCTATTAAAAGTTCCTTAAATATATATTTTATATATATTTTATTAAATAAAATCGATTAAAGGCGTCGTATATATATTTTTTATCTATTGTAGTCAAATTAATGTATTCAATTTCACTAAAATAGATAAAAAGATAATGCCTTGATAATATTATAAATAAATACGTATTCTTATAAAATATTCTTATGTACATATATATTTATAAGTTCTGTAATTAGTGTTTTAATGTTTGCTAGCTTGCAGTGTTGCATGTTGTACCAATGAAGCAACACGTTGCTTTGTTAAATAAAGAATCTCATCCTGTAGTCCTTGACTCACAGAGATCTATTCCTTCTCATGCATTTCCTGGTCATCCTAATCCTACAGTGCAGGAAACTGGTAGATTTCCTTTTTGTCCTTTCACATTTCCTACACAATTAAATCAAATATGTACATTTCAATTTTTTTGTTAATGCTCTTATTTTTGGCTAAATTTGTACGATTTTTAATTTAACCAGTTTGCAAACTTCTCATTTTTATTGATTTTCTTCTGTGCACTGTACTGAATGTATTAGAAAAATACAACTGTACTTGATACTACAGTACAAAGTACAGTACTTTTCTATACTATATGAACTGAAATTCATGTAGTACATTATATATAGGTAGTTTCATATATGTAGTTTCTGAACTTTTTATTTTTTATCTTTATTCATATACTGTATCCAATTTTTTTATTTGATTCTTTAATGACATTAATTCTCGTTCAGTCGTTTTGTTTAAATCAGTTAAACAAAACGACTCGTTTCATGAAATCAGTTAAACAAAACGACTCGTTTCATGAAATCAGTTAAACTTTCGCTCAAATTTAACTTTTTCAGTTAACTGCAACTATTTTGTAACTATTACTTTTGCTCAACTTTAACTTTACAATTTGTAGGTGTAGGTGTAGCTGTAGTAATGGTAGTGTGCATTGGATTCATTCTATTACTGATAGTCTTTGGAATCATTCGTCTGCGTCATGCCCAGAGTCATAGCATAGATGGATGGGAGGGTAGACAGCTCAACATCACCATCAATCCCATGGATCCTGATGTAGGGCAAAGTGATTTTAATCTCAGAAAATATACTTTAATAATTTATTATGTTAGCCTTAAAACGATTTATTGCTCATATATAGCTTGTAGGTAGAATTAGGGTAGAACTTTTGCGAGATTTGAGCATATAGTTAAATGATTTGTCGACTGTTTGATTAATCGATCGATAAATTGACTGATCGATAAATTCACTGATCGATAAATTGACTGATCGATAAATTGATTGATAGACTAATTGACTAACGCCTCATTCATTGCATGCTTGTTTGATTGATTGATTGACTACTGTCTGACTGATTGTTTATTTAAACTATTGATTTCTGGTTTATTGATTTGATTGATTGATTGATTAACATTCTCACAGAATGCGTACGCAGAATTAGATGACACCAGAATTGCATGTCAAGACTATGACAGCGAGAGTGAAGATGATGACGTCATGTATCAGAATGACAGAATGCAATCTGTCATAGACCATGACTCATGCTCTAGTCAGTCACGTGGTCAGTCTAAACCAATCAGAAATCACCTTGCTCTGTGAAGACACCTTTTTTAAACTGGAGTAAAAATCTATTTTTTCGTAGTCACATAATCAATCTTTCAAACAAATGTAATTTACTTTAAAAATTAAGATATAATGCAAGTTTAATTAGGGATATGATATTAATGCTGATTAATATTTACATTATTAAAAAATATTGATTTTAGATAATATTCAATATTTCATAATATTCAATTTTTTATTGTAGTGTAAAAATATTAGAATATAAAATGTAACAATGTAATTTTTTTTAATTCATTTTTCTGTCCCTCCCACCTTAATTCGAAATCAGCTAGTGTGGATCGAAGGGGGGGGGGAGGTCGAGCGATTTTAAATCTATTTGCATTTATATTATATTGATAACAAATAATATTTAAAAAAAATTCTGATGTAATTAAATTCGGATACCTTTTTATGATGGTAATATGACGTTTATAATATTTTTAGTGTTGTTTTTTACTGTTGTTATAACCGTTATAAATATCGTTTAGTATTGTTGCTTGAAGGTAAAATTGTATATTTTATTTCAACATTGTGTGTATTACATTATATCATTTTCATTGAACTTAATTTTTTGTTATATTGTCAATTTAAATTGCTTAATATGATTATATTTTTTATATTTAAATTGAACTATTAATATCCCCATTCAAGAATCTATCCCTTCAAAAATTATATTCCCTCCCTAATACTAATAGTAACTTTATCCTAATTCTAACCCTAACTTAAACCTAACTGTAATTCTAAACCAACCCAATCCATATGCCACGACAAGTAGTCCTACCTAAATGCTAATATATATTAAAATTGCATAGTGAAGCGATTTAATTACATTGGCCTTATAATTGGACTATTAACACAGCGATAATAATTGACAGCTTTTATTTTAATTATAATAAATGTGTCAACTTAGTTCAAGTCTATAATAAAATGAATAAAACGAAGCCACTCGTTCTTCTTGAAATATTACAACGATTATATTTTATTTATTACATTTCTACAATTTATCTAATAAAATTAGTTAACATTCAATACTTATTAACTTTAATAAAAGAAAACTATTTGTCTAAAATATATTTTAAAGTAATATTTACTCTCTTTCCCCCTCCCCCATGCTGCAATTTTTTTTATCGTAAAACGCATTTAAAGTTTTAAACGGCATCTTTTATTTTTGTATAATTAAAACATTAGTCGTATTTTTGTACAATCAACATAAAAATATATCCCCCCGCCAAACCCTTAAATAAATAATTTCGCCCTTCCACTTAATGTCGCATTTTTTGCTAGTAGCCTACTGAGATATTTTAAGTTGTCATTGTACGTAAAACTAAAATTAAATTTAACCGGTTTAAATTAAATTCAGCCAGTTTGGATTCTTTTTAAATTTATTTGAAATACAGATTTAATTTTTGTTTCTCGTTTGATCTTTGTTGAGATATTAAAATATCTGCAATATTTTAATATCTTTTCATCGATAAATTAAGAGACCTATAAGCCAAAGAGTATAAATGTATATTAAATCACAACTTCTAAAATTCTAATAAATCCAATAAAATGGATACAAATGGACTCGTCGTGGAATCAGTGTTTCCACTACAAATCCACTCTATTCCTGGAGTCATAGTCCACGGTGGAGCGTGGAATATTCCAGAGTATCTCTCTGAGGCGAGCGAAACTGGCGTGAAACGAGCTGCGATGGAAGCTTATCGTATTCTAGAGGCGGGGGGTTCGGCGCTCGATGCGGTAGAAGCAGCGGTTAGATATCTAGAAGACGATCCAGCATTTGATGCAGGTCAATTAGTTATTTTTTAGTTAAATTACACACACTTTCTTAATACGGTTAAAAGTTAAATAACAATTATTTGATTAACTTTAAATTTTGATCAAACTAAATGAAATCATGATGTAGGCCTACTAAGCAAATATATATATATAAAGTAGGCTTTCTGGTTTATAAGTTTTCTTATTATTACGGCTTTATGGAGTGGGGTGGGGGGACACTGAGGGATCCCTCAGTCCCTCATCAGGCCAGTCCGCTCCTGCTTCCCACCCCCCTCTTCATCCATATGAATTCACCCCGTACGTCAATTCATTTAATTCAATGGCGGGGGGTGGGTGGTGAGGGTTATAAGTTCTAGGGTTGTACCGAATAGTAATTTTTACTATTCGGCCGAATACGAATAGTATTCCAATGTGCCAAAAATGCAATATTTAAGTCAAGAAATTAATACCACGAATAGACACTTGATGTTTTAAAATAACTAAGATTGCAAGTGTTAGAATGCTAAGGCTCATTAATAACATAGGATTATTAAGTTAATAACTTAGCCAAGCCGCACGCTTGATTATGTGAGTATAGATACAATGAATGAACCAATTGCTTGCCGCCCGCTCAGCCCACTGCAGTGGCCCCTACTACTGCAGTGGCATTACACTGGTCGGGCCGATTTGTCGGGGCCGATTTGTCGAGAAGTGGACTAAAGTAATTTTTGTTATTTCTGAAGGCACGGGTTCAGTTTTGAACAGCAAGGGAGAGGTAGAAATGGATGCAGTCATAATGGATGGGCGGGACTTAAGTGCAGGGGGCGTGGCTTGTGTTCAGAATATAGCCCATCCCATAAGCCTAGCTAGGCTGGTCATGGAAAAGGTAGACCTATAGAACTTGCTGCATAAATTAAAGAACATTTTATTCTGAATTTAATATTGATCCTATATTTATTGTTTAGTTTCATTTATACTCGCTGTATAAATGACGCCACGTGATGTCATTTAGATTAGCGATTAAATCTGGAACTATTTTACTGTTTAGTTTCAGTTATACTCTCTATGCCTTCGATCAGTTTTTTTATAATGTTATATTTCGCTACAAATATATGTGAAACGACTTGAATAAATACTAAAACCATTAATGATCTGGTAATTGCTATGTGATTAAAATTCTATAGCACTTCTGCAGCATTGTGAAAGAGACTGTATAATTATTCTATTAACTACTTAATTAAGTAACTATGCAGTTATAATTTAGTCAATTTCAAAAAATCTAAAATTTAAACTCTACTTCAATTTCTGTCTAATTTTTATTGAAATAATTGCTTCTGATTTATACTGCACTCGTTTTATTCAGACTTTATTGTTTTGAAAACACAGACGGCCCATACTTTACTTGTGGGCAAAGGCGCGAATGATTTTGCTGCTGAAATGAACGTACCCGCTGTCGACCCAGACAGTCTAGTCACTGAAGAAGCCAAACAAGATTATCTCAAACTTCAACTTTCTCAAAACTCGTTCGCTGAGAGTATCAACTCTAAGTCTCTCTCTCTATCGAATTATCAAAAAATAAATTCTGAAGATACAACAGAGTCTCGTCTAGTGAATGAATTGGAAAAATCCTTGAATTTACATAACGATTTCGATGTGAATGAAAATTGTGTAAAGTATGATATCAGTTTGAATGCGAATATAATGGGAGATTTTGAGGATAAAAAAAGGTGTGCGGAAAGTGATTATGCTGGCCATGATACGGTTGGTGCGGCGGCTGTTGATAAGTTTGGCAATCTGGCATTTGCCACATCGACGGGGGGGATAAATGGCAAGAGAGCAGGGAGGGTGGGGGACAGTCCTATTATTGGTAAGTAAAAGATATATTAAAAGATCATATGGGTACTGTGGCTAAGTTTGTGGGGTTTGTAACCTTTACCTCCCGATTGTGGGTAACATTTAATTCTTTGTAGTGATAAAGTGTCAGTTAACGGTAACCTCTTACCCGCCCCCACCATGTGGCGATTTTATAAAAATAATTACCTTTGATAGCTTACATCGGATACAGTGAAAAAAGTAGAAAACGAGTATTTACCCAAAAAACACTCTTTTAATAGAAAATAATTTTGTAGTAAAATACTGGCCACTGTATGATTAAAATTTAATGATTCTGGTATTTTACTACGGAATTAATGTTGTTCATGATGCTTAACATTAAAGGCTCAGGTGGCTACGCAGACAACACAGTGGCCGCTGTGTCGTGCACGGGTCACGGGGAGTCTATCAACAAAGTCTGTCTCGCTCATCGAGTTATTACAAACATTAGAAAAGGTCTCTTCTCTATATTCTTTAATGTCTTGTACGATTTTATTATAGTGTTGATTTCAATAAAATTATTAGTTAGAATGCTTCATTAAACAATGGATAAAATTTCAGTGATAAACTGATACTATGAATCTTAACGCAGCGCAATGTATAATGTTTCTTTGGGAATGACGGGGGGGGGGGGAGGTAAGTTGCTTGCCATTGAAGAATGATAAAACAGCAAGTAAGTACACAGCTAAGATCAGCTTTTATTCTGAACATTTTAATTTCAAACTTTATTTACAGGGTTATCATTGACTGAGTCGACTAAAGAGTCTCTACATTATATGTCAGAGAGAGTGAAAGGCTCTGGTGGAGTCATAGTCATAAACAAGTCAGGAGAAATGAGTCGTTATTGTACAACTAGTAGAATGGCTTGGGCGTGTGTTAATAGTAACACGGCTCAGTATGGATTAGAACGAGGTGAAGTTAAATCTTGGACACCTTAATTTTGTGATTAAATTAGGATATAATAATATCTTATGGATACCTTAATATTGTGTTTAAATTATGTTATAACAACATTTTGTAGACACCTTTATATTGCGATTAAATTATAATTATAATACGTTATCTATTTTAATTTTATAATATCGCCTTTGATGCAACGTCGTTATTTAGTAAATAATTATATTATTTATTTATTAATATATTTAAAAAAAATTCTATTTGTACACTAACTCGCTATATTTTAGAAATCCTTCAAGAATAAATTCCAGGAATAGAAATGTTAAGACCGTGAAATGTTAATATAAAACATCCAAAGTAAGATCTAGATAAATAGTTTATTATCGGGTACTTAACGTCACATCAGCACAAACAGGCTATTTAATTATGTTTTTTATAGATGTGTAGAAATCAAGTGATGAGTGAACACTCAATATTTTTTATCACCTTCACCTAAAACGCTTAAAATAAAATTCAAAAACATTTTACTACTGAAAAAAACTTGACAAACTATAAGTTGATTATAATCCGAATAGAAACATCAATCACCCGTAAATATAAATCACTTCAATATCAAGTTTCATGAAGAAAGTTTACGTTAAATAAACCAAACAATAAACCAGAGTTTAAATAAAACGAGAGAGAATAAATTTGATGCTAACAAATGGTTGCAAGTATTAAAGAAACAATACAAAATGAGAAAACAAAGTATGTAAATAATTTAAGTATTATTCTAAATATATTCAATAGAGACTATATGGTACCATGACAAAATAACCCCAGAAAAAATATCTCGAACAAATGTCCCTGAACAAATGTCCCTGAATAAATGTCCCTGAATAAATGTCCCTGAACAAATGTCCCTGAACAAATGTCCCTGAACAAATGTCCCTGAACAAATGTCCCTAAAAGAAAATGAAACAGACAAAATCCCTTAAATCCTAACCTTAACGTATCGATTTAGTGACATTTCTTTATTTTTCTGACTATAAAACTAAAATCTTTCTTCATGAAACTGATTGTAAATATAGATCAAAAGACTAGTATATATAACTAGTTGATACACTACGTCAAAAATTGGTCAAAATATGCTCAAAAATCATCAAAACTTTCAAAGAAAAATAATCAAATTAGAAAAATCTCAAAAACCTTTATATCACAACAATGAAGAGATATATAAATGAAAACTATCACTGCTAATGAAACTGTCATATATTAATTAAAGAATATAAAAGTTCCAGAATCATTTTATGTCGAGTAAATGTATCACAACGTTTATTGTATGACAGATTTAATGACACCACCATCCCCTTCAGAGACAAAACGCTTTCTACCCCTGTAGAAAAAATAGATAATTTGTAAAGTAGATAAATTGTAATATAAATTGTAAAATAGATAATTTGTTAGATAAACAATCTGTAAAATGATAATTCGTTTATTATATCTATATTTAAAACTGGGTTAGATCTTACTTAGACGGTAGATTAGAAAGAAGCTGATTGGTCAGTATTCCCTCTGCATGAAGCCTATTACCAATCTGTTCTAAGAGACTATGAGCTGCAGGCACGTCCAGGCTTATATCATGTATATCAGCGAACAAGCGCTTTGCACCCTGTATCAATATATCAACACTCGCTACACCCTTAGTTAAATTAACTGTTAAAATAATAATATTGATAATAATATTTCTGATAGCATTTAAAATAATGAACAGCAGTTAATGAAAAACTAAAATTGGTAAAATTTCGCATATGATATTAATATATAAATATAGATTCAATAAAAAAGGTAGCAATTTGATACTAACATTAAATTAAAATCTTTTAACAATATCATTGCATCGCATAATAATAAACAATGTACTTAATTAAATACCACATAATGTCATATATATCCATAAAAATCTGTTAAATACAATTATAAAAATAAGAATTGTTTAATGCTAATGCGAGATTTAGACAGAAAACTAAATCTCGACGAGACCTTTTCAAATTGGTCCAATGTGACGACAGCTGCAGTTGTAAGAAACTTAATCAGTTGAACCATTAGATCACAAACACGTATTGTAGAGTCTTCAATTGCCATAACGCACGCCTCAATAATAAGACATTTACGCGTTAATTGAAAATGAAAACAAATTGCATTTTAGAGATAAAATTTTAACAATCCTTTCATCGTTATCCGTTAATGTCACATAAGCACAAAAAGGTTATTTATTGACGCGCTGAGAATTATTATATATGCCTAATCAAGAAGTGATGCTTCACTCTTAATACAGCGCTGTGAATAATTTTCCTTTGGGAATAACGGGAGGAAAGGGGATGGGGCCAGTAATTTTTATTCTCAATAAAAAACAAAATTCATTTTCATATAAAGAAAATCATCAATATCATGCTGACTAAACGAAATTTATTGATTCCATTTGTAAATAAATAATTCATTATATAAAATCGCTCTCTTATAAACGAAGTACAAAATGAAATAAGAATTACCTGATAGACAAGTTCATGATGGAAATGTGGTACTTCCAGTTCTTTTAAACATCTCAATGCTTCCCCCGTATCACCGGAATGTAAATATTCCTTCAATAAAACTATCATCTAAAACACAAAACAAAAACGCCGTATTAAAAAAAAAATTAGCTGCATAAAAACTCGATAAAAAAATTAAACAAAATAAATCGCATTTTAAAAAAAATCATAAAAATCGTTCAAAAGAAGTTTGGCAAAAAACAAAACAAATGTCCCGGAAAAAAAAGGACTCACGCGATTGGTTAGGTTTTTAACGGGCCTGTCACCCCCTCCCACCCCCCAGATGTTGTCTAAATGAGCAATACCGTGATTCATAGACAGCAAGACTTCCGCTTTCTCTAAAGCTGAACTAAAATATATGTAAACAAAATAAAAAAATACCGTAATTAAAAATACTGTGTGATAATATCCCTTGTTTGTCATCCATATATAATCCGAGAGCTATTACAATACAAAATAAAACAGTATTACATATAGTATTAAATAAAGCATATCATATACCCTTACATATAGCATTACATAAGGTATTACATACCATATTACATATATATATTACAACTTACATGACAAGCTTGCTGTTGACATTACCCTTATAGCCGCTGATAAACTTTGGTGGCAGACAGTCGTCAGCAACGCAGCGCGCTATGAACTGTCCTAACATCTACCAACAGAAAACACGCCAAATTATATAGAATTTATTTTTTAAAATTTAATTTAAATTTAACATTATGGATTACCGTATTATATGAACGATGTCTCAGACATACCTGTCAATTTATATCCATCTAATCTAATTTTTTTGCAATAAACCCTAACCCTAACTCTATCCCTAACCCTTTATCCTAAACCCTAACCCAAACTCTCTCCTTCACCCTAACCCTAACCCCACTTACACAAATAAATCAAACCCAAATAAAATAAATAAAATAACTGCATGTACACCATCATACATTATGCGCTTCAGGAATATCAAGTATGAGATCATCCAATGAATTGAGCAGATCATCAAAAGCTCTCGCTATATCTTCCCCAGTCAACACACAGTTGTAGAGATCAGAGAGAAGTCTTGAAATCATCTCACACTGAGCGTAGTGTCGGTCCATGCCTAGCTGTAAGGACATCTTGGCAACCTTGTACATGTTTGGGCCTATGTTGAGGTCATTCAGCAAGGCCTACAAGAGTTAACAATTAAATTATAATTAGACAAAAGGTTGCAGCAAGTGAGAGTAATGAGTTGTTTTGATTGATGTAAAGTTAAAGGGTGCAGCAAGTGATAATATATTTGACTGCTATAAAGTTAATTAAATAAGTATGAAGCTTCAATAAATGTATTGAAACTGACAAGTACTGAAAGTGACTTCAAAATATTACTATAGGGTGCAGCAAGTGTTAATATGTTAATAAGTATTCATTTAAATAACGAAGAATTAGGAATACTCCCTAAAGGGTGTAACAAGGAATGAAATTACTAGTTTACATTCAACTTGATCGATACAGTCTACCGGGCTAAAAGGGAGCGGTCTGTTAATAAACAATGCCTAGCTAGAGACTGTTGTATAAAGACCTCAACTTCCGCTGTTTTTCCGTGATTGAGATATTCACAAAGAATTGGTCTGATGGCTTTATCCAGTTCTTCATCAGTCAGTAGAGGCTTCACTTCCTCTAACTTAAACTCACCCTAGAGAAACAAATAAATATAAAACATTCAAATACTTTTAACCAGACATTTGAAACGGTTCAAATACAAAAAATATAGTTTCATTTATTGGATAAAAACAATGTGTCAAAAACAATGTTTCACTTTACACGAGTATTTAAAAATGTACAATAAGAAGGAAGGGGTAAGGAACAAGTATTTTTATGCAAATTAAATATAATATTTCAACTTAAATAATGGACTCGCTAGTTCATTACAAACTGATAAATACTTTATACAATATGAAACTTAAAGCGTACACTGCAACATTTTATTCATAGTCAAATGAAATGATTTATTTACTAACCTGACTGTCCGAGTCATAATTAGGGTCATTAATATCCTGACATTCTCCCCCATCGTCTAATTCTGACCCCAACTTACCCCAAACACCCTTACCCCCCGCCCCACCTGTATATAAAAATAACACTTAAAAATACACGCTATATTTTTTGCATTACAAACAATAATAAAATCCAAACATTAGATCCTGTAAAACATTAGTATTTGTTATTAAATATTTATTATAATTTAAATTCGTCGACCTTTCTTTGGTTCCCCCGCCTTCCTTCTCGCATTCTTCATATGCTTCGTCTTCCTCTGCCCCCCCGTCGAACTTCCCCCCTCAAACCTCAATACACTAGACAACCCATTAGCCAGGGCGCTCCCTCCCCCCGCGTCCTCCCCCAGTCCCTCCGTCACCCCAGTGGTCCTCTTGGCCTTCCTAATGATCCTGTGTTCCTTCAAATTTCCTAAATTTTCTTCCGAGTCTCTCGAAAACAAAGCATTCTCTTCCATATGCTCTATTTCGTTCCCCTCTAGTTCCCCGTTGACACGCTTATTCTTCACGTCAGTTTCTTCCATGATATTAAAGAGTTGAAATACAACGTAAAAACCGGAAGTTAAAAAATTAGGCAGAGGGAAAAATAAGAAATTCAATAAAAGAACTTAATTTTTTGATGAATTTCTTGCAAACGAGCCGCGATGAGCTATTTTTAGATTACGATGTCACGTGATGTTTTTGTTGATTGCTATTGGTCGGTGAAGGTCGTACGTTGACCTAGGCCTCGAAAACTTGGACTTAAGTTCAGGTTTAACTCAGGCCAATGTATATATTTTTAGTTTGGTTTTATTTGTGCCATAAGTTGGCTAAGAGAAAAATAGAGCATCTGAAATTTCTATTTCTATAATATGATTGCAATAGAATAGAAATAACCTTTATAACAAGAAACAAGAACTTAATTTTTAAAACTAAGTTACAAACTTAAGAAATATTAAAACAAACTGAACTATCGTATAACAATACAATAAAACTCATCTTAAATGGTGTCACAACAAACTTTTGGTCTATGACACTACGTCTAACAACATTTGATTTACTCCTATCGATACTGCTACATTAGGGTTAGGTTTAGGGCAAGGATTAAGTATGCCAAATGTCGATGGACCAAAAGTCTGTAGACTACAGCAGAATCATCTTAGACTATCATATTTCAATGTATTAAAAAAGTCTCATTGCATAGATTCAATCATTAGAATCTAAATGTATACAAAAATGTCCCACCAACAATATTAAACAATAAAAACTATCTTAATAATACAAGAAATTCTAAATAATCAAAAAAAAGAGAAAAGGAATGCTTCCCCCAATTGTGACAAAAACTCAATTAAAAAGAAAGACCCCACCCCCACTTTTCTACGAGTTCATCACCCCCCCCAGGAAAAAATTAATGCAAAAAATACTCTTCAATGTTAATTATTAAAGTTTGCATCGAGTGCTTAAAAACAAAAAACAATGCTGCAAAAAAGTTAAAAGTCAAATGCATAAACAAATGATAAACATTAAAAACTAATAAAATATTGTCACTAAACTAAAATTAAAAAGTTTGAACAAAATCAGAGAAAAATGAATCACCCACGGTCTAAATATTCTCATACAAGTGAGGTCTGATTATTAACAAGCTCCGCCCTCCAACAAATTAATCTATTCCATCTGAAAGTCTCCTAACGGCTACTAAACATCTTTTAATTCTAACACAAAATCACAATGTCAATCCCAACCCTAATCCGTTCACCACTCTTAATCTTAAGCACAAATCACAACCCTAATCCTCACCCTGCACATAACCCAACTTACCGTAAGTCAAACCATTAATTATCATCTTCATCTTGTTTAACACACCCCGATAAACAAAAAAGGTATGGCCTGTCAAACCAACCCTCTCCCTAACCCTCAACGACGACCAACCCTAACCCTAAGCCTCTCTGAGAATGCCGGTGTCTCCGGCACAGTCAATGGCTTATCACTTGGCATCACTTCCAATCCCTTATAATTCCTGATAGGATTAGCGGCGGGCACTGCTGCCTCTCTCAATCTCTTCACCTCCTCCCTTTCCTCCTCCTTCTCTCTCCGCAGCCTCGCAGCCCGCTCTAAGGCAGCCTCGGTGTCCTGCTCGTGGGTCCAGGTCTCCCAGTCGTGACGGTCAATGGCGCGACGTTCAGTGTTCAACGCAAACTCGGCCACTTCTGGATGCGACACAAAAAAGAATAGAATAATTTATGATAAAAATGAAACTACCATATTAAAGTCTAAATATGAAAACTGTCATACAATGACAATGTAGTCTATACATTGTTGTTGCAACCAAAGGTTGCCAGTTCCATTCCCAATGGTGGTGAACTATCTTCTTTCAAAGAAAGAGCATTTTTTGTGCAAGTTCTAGAATGTTTATTTATTAAAACTAAAGAAAGAGTAAAAAGATTACCAGTGACTGGTTTGGTACATTTCATTGGGACAAAAGGAGCTTTGTTAAGAACATCAGCTTTTCTTGCTCTAAACTTAGCAAGAGACTGAGTCGACTGATCTTGTATCTAAACGAATTGATATCAAAATGTAACTAGATAGATAGATATCACGGATATAGCTATCAACTAAATGTCTTATTTACTTACTACAGTGTAGAGAGAGACAGATTTAAAGGATAATAAATGTCCATGGACATTTTATTCACTGACATCCACTGTATCCACTGTATTGTATTGTATTGTATCCACTGTACATTGAGATTCCATATTACTCCAGGGACATTTTATCTGGGGACATATTTTAGCAAATATTTAATCAATGGAACATTTTGTCCATGGAACTTATTTCTGAAATATTTAGTCAAGGGTCATTTTGTCCCAGCACAAACCTTATGTAGATGCAGTTCTTTCAGTGCCCCCCTCTTCTCTGCATCAAACTGAAAGGGTACAGGTTTAGTCGCTGGTCTGACTACCCTGGGGGGCAACACAGGGTCCAGATCTTTCAAAGGGTTTGCGTGAAACTCTCTCGCCTTAAAACATTGACATAATCATAAGACTAAGTTTAATGTCATTAATCATTAATGCTAGACTTCATTCTAGACTTCATTAATCATTCTATGCTAGACTGCATAGAATGCATTTCTTTACATAAAGACATGCCACTGAATCTATATTACCTATATATTACTCGGTATTGCTCCATAACACAGCAAAGTAATCAATATTACTTCATATTATTACATATTACGCATATAATTTCATACGAAGTACTAAAACCCCTGCAGTATTCCATAATGCTAAACATTATTCCATATTATTGTTTAGATTCCATAGTTTCATACATTCCATACGCACTCTATTTTTACATACCATGGAAATGAAATAAAATTCATAATGCTTAGTAATTAATTACTTAATGAATGAATTAATTAACCTTTTTCTCTTCATTTAGAAACTCTTTCATTTTTTCCTCTCTCTTCAATCTCGCTTCTTGCGTTCTATGTTCAAAAGAGAACGGTTCCACGCTAGTAACGTGTCGTTCTAAACGAAGCTGGAACGCTATACCTGTGTGAGGCACTGGGTGGGCCTTAAACATCTTATCCTCCTATAGAACGGCAAAAACACGTCGCTTGGGAGAAGGGTACGTAGCAAAGATAATAGCTTTAGTGGAATGGTACTCGAAATTGAAAGAAAATTAAAGGATAGTACAGTGTATAAAAATTGAAGGATAATAACAAAGGTTAGATTTGTTTGCGTTTAATGTCACATCAGCACAAAAGAGCAATTTTACGATGTGAACTAAATTCACAGCAATCGAGTGACGAGTGAACGCTCAATTCTTTCTGAATACAGTGCAGTAAATAAACATCAAGGCTAAGCTCGAGAGAAGGGTACATCAGGCAGAATGATTAGACAAAGTTGATAAATTGCTGGCAGATTCAGAGATGGGTTCGTAAAAAAGAATAGTGATAGAAGAAAATTCACAAAAAAACATCAGATTGAGAAAGAAAGGTACGTGAAAAAAAGATCAGAGAATAAGAAGATGAACTTTACAATAGTAGGTTTGGTACAAAAGCAAATAAATTGATTGGTCTACAGACCTGGGGTGTAGCGGGTTTGGTAGAACGCAGCAGATACTTAGAGGCAAAGGCCGGTGACTGCGGCACAGTCAATGGTAGCTCCACGGGGGCCTTTACCCCCTGAAATATATTTAAAATATTAAAAAATATTTATATCCAAAATTAATGCATATGAAAATGCTAATGCTGATAAGAGTGAATTGCTATGAAAAAGATGATCAATTATCAGAAACTATCAAACTTCTAGCACATTCCACTAAAAACTTCTATTTTTTATTTTAGTCACAACATAAAATTCCAATACTTACAGTAGGACCATGTAGCATGGCTTCAGGCACTTCTCTCGCATGAAACTCAAACTTGCGCAGCAACTCATCACTAGTCCCTGCTGCATCCTCTCGTTTCCTTCTTGTTTCTACCCGTTCCTCTGTTTCTAGATGAACAGACACAGGAACGGTGCTGGCTTTAGGCTCTACTTTACGTATGCCGGTGTGAGGGTTGGCAAAGATTGTCTCATTAATTGGCTTAGCGTGAAACTGATGCCTGAATAATATGAAGAGATTTCACTGACTTGCTGCACCCTTTGGCTCTTAATTTGATGGTTAATTAGGCGGATACATATTCACTAATGATATGTTGAACTAGAAGCTTCATTTAATATCTATATAGATACAATACAATGATAAATCGATAATAATGATGATAATGATAATAATGATAATGATGATAATAATGATGACAATGAGACTGCATACTTTTTAATATCTTCCAGCTCTAGTTCATCTAGTTCCGCTTGACTGACTACACTGACTGGCCGTGCTCTGGAGCGTGTCAATAGATTAGGGGTCTTAGGTATGGTACGCTTCAACGATCTCTCAACACTGCCAACACTGCGCTCTGTCATATCATCATCATCTTTGTTATCATCATCATCATCATCATCATCATCATTATTGTTATCATCATCATCATTGTTATCATCATCATCATTGTTATCATCAGTCATAATTGTTATCATCATAATATTGTCCAAAACAAATAAAATTAACATTCCTTAGACAAACAGTCAGATATACATACAGTCAGACATACAGACATACACACAGACAGAGAGAGAGAGAGACAGTGAGAATATAAAACTATCCATCCAATACAGTTAACTAATGAAAGATTATTCCAGTGGGGGGGGAAGGGGGCTATTTAAATAAAAACTAATTTTAGATTTCGGTTAAAATATGCCGGACACACTGTTATCGCATCCATTTCACTCGCCAAATCCATCCTATAAAAAATCTAATACAAAACATTTGCACCAATACCTTTAAGATTTATTAAAATTTCTTTAAATTCACTACCTCGTGTCTGAGATCTAGGTCTGGTATGGAATCTATCCGGTGTCTTTGAACTGAACTTGGAAATTTTTTCAGCTACCGTCTCAAACCTCTCTCCATCAGCCGATGGCTTGCGTTTCTTAGCCGAGTGTAAGTTGAATGGCTGGGGGATAGTTTTAACCAGCTGCAATGTCTGAATTATAGAAGTAATTATAAAACAGATAAGGTATTGCATGCTTAATTTTGAATTATGCGGATTGTGTATTTAATTTAGAACTTTATACATTTTGTTCTTAACTAGATAAACGGTTTATTAAACATTTTTGTATATACTCACAAAATTAATTAGTATTTGTAGGTTCGTTAATGTCACATCAGCACACGTAATAAATCTATTTATTGATACGTTGTCAACCGTGTGTGTGAATAAACCAAGCGATTAGTGAATGCCTGATTTTTAAACTACACAAGTAAAATTTTGTTTTAGAATAAGGGGGGTGACACTTTATAAAAAATTCATATTCATTTTGTAACTTTTCATAAAAACACCAACTCACCGACACATCGCTATGTTTCCTCAACTCAGCCGTAAAATCTCTCTCCCTCCCCTCTCCCCCCTCCCTCTCACTCACCCTCCCCCTGGTGGAGAAGTTAAACTCCTGGGGTTTAGTCAACGGCTGGCCAGCTATGACTGGCTCACATCGGACAGCTTGCAAGGCCTTGGCACATGACTCGGTGGCTAGCTTACGTTTCTGAGCCAACGCGTTTCTCAGTTCCTTGATCTTATCCATTTCCTGTTCCTCTGTGCTCTTTATTTTACTTATTTTAGTCGTTTTTAGAGCGACGCGACTGGAAAATAAATAAAAACAATTTTTGAATATAGAAACGATAAATAATCCCAAATAAAGACAAATCAACCCAGAATAAAGACAAATCAACCCAGAATAAAGACAAATCAACCCTGAATAAAGACAAATCAACCCAGAATAAAGACAAATCAACAAAAAATAAAGACAAATCAACCCAAATAAGAAGAAAAAGATATCTTTTTAAATTTGAAAGCTAGTTTTTTACTTACTTGACAAAACTAGGTGTATGTGGCACCACTAGCCTCGCTGCCTCTCTGCTTCCCTTCACCTCCAACGGAGTCACCCTAACGTCTGCCTGAGAGCTTGATCTAGTTCTTGCCCCCCCTCCTAAACCCCCCTCCCTTGCTTCATTCAAGCGTACCCCGGACACAGCGCTGTTAGAACTAGCGCGAATGTTGCCGGTAGAATCTGATCTTTTCAAAGAACGACTTTGACGTGATGGATCAACGTCATTAGAACGTCGTTTAGTGCCATTGATTTTACTTGCTGCACTTTTAGCAATCATCGTAGCAGGTCTGAATGTTAAATTTTGTAATAATAAACTTTCTAAAATATTATAAATATTAACTTATTACTTGAATATTTATTTACTTGTAAAAAATAAAAAAAGTAACAAATCAATCAAAAAAATCGCTTATTTATAATCATTCATTGATCAATCAAACATTCACTAATAATAAATTCATCAATGATTGATTCATTCATCAATGATTCAATCATCAATCACTTACTGAACAATTAATCATTCATCAATCATCCACTCTCTGACCCCCCCCCTGGTAAGATAGAAACTGAAGCCAACACTTACTGCAACTGATTACTGCTTGTAGAATCACTGATCACTGATATCAATTCACTATCACTCAAACATTCAGAACTCATCACAGGATCATCAGCTACAAGTAGATTTATAAACAATTACAATGTTCTTTCTTTCTGTCTATAGTAGACTGGCTCTGAGGAGCTCATCTCATTTTTACACTATTACAGGGGGGTACTAGATCTAATTAAATAAATACTATTAAATTTACTGTCATAGAAACAGGGGCTACACAGATGCCGGCACCCTATAGATGTTTGCATTCTTTAGATGGCATCTATAGGGTGCCGGCATCTATAGGGCACCGGCATATATAGAATGCTGGCATCTACAGAATGCCGGCATCTATAGGGCGCCGGCATTTATAGAATGCTGGCATCTATAGGGCGCCGGCATCTATGGAATACCAGCATCTATAGAATGCCGGCATCTATAGAATGTCGTCATCTATAGAATGCCGGCATCTATAGGACGCCGGCATCCATAGAATGCTGGCATCTATAGAATGCCGGAATTCCATGCCGGCATTTATAAGGTACCAGTATCTATAGAATGCCGGCATCTATAGAATGCTGGCATCTATAGAATGCCGGCATCTATAGGGCACAGGAATCTATAGAATGCCGGCATCTATAGGGCACTGGCATCTATAGAATGCCGGCATTTATAGGGTGCCGGCATCTGTAGAATGCCAGCATCTATAGAATGCCGGCATCTATAGAGAGCCGGCATCTATAGAATGCCAGTGATAATTATTCAACAGTGAAAATTATTCAACACTGATAATTATTCTATTGTTCAGTTTCTAATCATTCAATCCCAGAGAATTTCTTACAGAAATAAACATCACACTTTAATAAACCTGAAAAGTTGAAAACAGAAAGAATAAATATCATTAATAACACTGCCTTAACCTTTTATCCCACTTAATCTGCCAGATTTTCTTCTCACAGGAAGATCTTCCATTGTTCCCCTGCCAGCTTGAGCCATTCCTACATCTCCATCTGTATTTGCCACCACTTCCTGTCTAATTTCAGCCACTTCCTGTTTAATCTCAAACACTTTATGTGAATTCGTGGAAATATTAGACATTGATTCTAAAACATTAATGCTTTCCTCTTTCCTTTGATCTAATTCCAGAGATGGTTCTAAAGAATCTCGCATCATTGTTGATGTTTCGGTAACTTTTACATCATTGGTAGTGATATTTGAAACTTCTGAAACTTCATCAGCATTTTGAGTCAATGTTGAAGTGTCTGCAGTTATTTCTGCAATTGCAAGAGTCATTTTTGTAGCGTCAGGAGTCATTTGTTTCACTTTAGGAGTCATTTTTGGGACCTTTGGAGTTGTTTTTGTAGCCTTGGGAGTTATTTTAGCAGAAACAAGTTTTGTAACATCTACCATTTTGACAGCGTCTGGTGTTTCTTTTGCGATTTCTTTCATTTTCTTCATAATTTCTCTCATCTTTCGAGTCGTCTCTGGTGTTTTCTTTCTCATTGATCTCCTAACTGAACTTTGTCCCATGACTCTATTTATTCTATCCCCAGGCATTGGAGTATTGACAGTGTCCTCATATTCACTAATGTCCAACTGGGTCTCAGTATTGCAAGACTGCTCCATGGATTCAACTTGGTTTGATAGATCACAATCATTCACTGAGTTCTTTGTTTCATTTGTAAGCAAAACTTTATCAACTTCCGGTTGAGTTTTGATTGGTTGAGAGAGGCTATCAGAGAGATTATAAGTTAGAGGGATAGCATCTTCCAATTCATGATCAACATCTTAATAGAATACATCGTCAAATATATTTTTGCTAAATAGGTTATTGCTTTATTTTATTTGTTTATTATTTGTATTATGTTCTATTTAAAATAGTAACAACCACTAAAACGTTATTTAAGCATTACAGATACATATTTTCAACGAAACTGATTATACTGCAGAAAATATGCGAAAAATAAATGACAAGTAATATGATGAATTTATATTCTCTTTAAAAGTAACCGAACAGCAACCCGAACAGAAATCACACGCTCATGCAAAAACTAACGCAAAAAATAAAAAATAAACTCAAAATATCCGCCGTTTTATGCAGCTGTCCGATCCGACTTTCATGCATCACCTTATTTATTTTCCATCAATAGTAAAATTTAAACTATTCCCTATAAATAAATTCGATTTCTTACCGAAATATTCCTCAGCATTAGAATCTTCATCGACATTTCTAAAATCAACAAATTGGGGGGCGTTGAACTCCCACATACAGTTCTCCATTAGAATTTTTGATAAAAAAATGAGCAAAATGAATAAAAATTTATTTATTTTTCAAAATTTTCAAATATAAAGCGCAGAACTGAATTGACCAATCAAATGCCTTGTAACATTATAATATATTTTTATTTTCAATTTTTATTTCACGGCCCCGTGATTAAAAATATATGAAAACTGAAAAGCTAACTGCGTAGCAATGTATTGTGCACTGCATAAGGGTCTATCAGAAGGGGCCGGGGCCCCTGGATAAAACGGTAATTCAGATTTTTTGGGGCGATAACTATTTTGGGCAGGGGTATAGTCCTAAAAACATAAGTGGGGGAACGCCTGGATCAGTGGCGTAAGGCAAATTCTTGCTGGAATTTTTGTATGTTTTTTTTAAAACTGCTGCATGTCCAAGAATACAATAAAATTATTATAAATTGAAAATTAATGTAGTTTTGTCCGATACAGAAGATATTGTGAAATACTTACAAACAATTACAGACAGAGAGACACTCAGAGAACAATTATATAGGCCCAAACTGATGTTTTAAACACTTTTTATATTATCTGTGTGCAGATAATATAAAAAATTAATTTAAAAAATATCAAATAAATATCAATCAAATCTTCAAATGCAAATTTTAGAAAATACATTTTTTCATAAGTTGTTTTTATTAAACAAAGCTCATGAAAAATAAAAGCTTTTGTCTAAAACGTTTTATCCAAGTTATCAAATGACCTCACGTATTCGTCCATTTTAATCGATGATATTCATAGTTAAAACAAGTTAATAGAATATTAAGATAATTGAATGAAGTTCAGAACAAAAATTTAGCATCAATATTATAAAAACAAAGGCGCAACCACCCCGAAAATCTGATCAGATATACTGACTTTGTAACATTACGTCAACGATCACTGTACTGATCGTTAGCGACCACAACTGTGACACCGTGAAGTGTCAACGGGCTGATCCGATTTTTACATGAATTTGAGCAAAATAGTGGAGGAACGTGTTCCCTCCCTGGAAAAAAGTGGGGGAACGGCGTTCCCACGCGTTCCCGCCCCACTACACCACTGATTTTGGGGTTATTAGTGTAGGTGAGCCCATATTTAAAGCAGAAAATTATGATTTTATTGTTGTTCATAACGTGAAAAGGGATGTCACTTTTCATATTCTTAAAGATTGGTCTACTTTGCTTTAACTTTAAAAGAAACGATACGACAGTAATTAACAAATAGTATTATCACTTGTAATAGCAAATACTGGCGTTCGATCCCGGTATTATGGAAGGGGGGGAATTAGATTTCCGGGGAAAGGAGAATTTTGTTCCCAAGTTGTCTGTGTCTTGTTTCTTGTGGGTTAAGATTTTAAAGTTTCTACGCTAGCAACAAATACACAAGGATATGAACTTTCATCTTTTATTTCAGATTAAATTTAACTTTAAGATCCAATTAACTTCAATAAAGTAACAAGTTAACAAGAAAGCGTAAGTGTTATTATAGCTAATATCATATTATTGACGATCAGATACTTTTAGGTTACTTAACTAGACTAGAGCGAAAAATAATAAATAATACACGATTATGTAATTAAAAGAATATATAGAAAATAATAGTCATAAATTATCAAATGATGTCGCAGTTCACAATATCATAATTGTCTATTAACAAGAATTGTCTAATATTATAATTAATATAACAATTAATAATAATAATTATTGTCTATTAACAACAATCGTCTAGTATAAGTAATTAATGTAAATAATTATTGATATTAATAATTAAAACACGATTCTATATTAATAACAATAAAAGGCCTATCAACAAAAAATAATCAACGAGTTCAATGATTCTCCTTTTTTTCATTTTTAATTAATCAGCAATTTACTCCGTTTTAGTCATATTTAGGGCCACATTTTAAACGCGGTGGGCCACAATAAATGGCTCAATGGGTCAGGGTATGGCCCATTCTAGATTAATAAAATAGAAATTTAATATTGATTAATTCGTGTAATGTACGTGAGAACCATATAACAATCAGCACTACAATGCTTGTATATAAATAAAAGAAGAAGCATAAAAAAAGGTATTCGATCAATTAATACGCAGCACACAAATACGTAATGAACAATCCGTCTAACCTATAGAGATTGCTTTATGACAACAAGAAAATAAATAAAAAATAAATACAATTTAAATAAAGAATACAGTTGAATACATAAATACGCAAGTTATATGAAAAATAAATGTCATGAGTTTAGTTTGTAGTCACTTAGAGTCAAGTGATGAGTGATTAAAAAAAGATTCATTTTCTTAAATATATACGAATTAAATATTTATTATAATAATTTTAATATAAATAATTACTTAAGAGTCACACTGCAGTAAAAGTTGCAAATAAAATATCATGACAAGCGACTATAAAACACACTCTATTTACAGAACACGTTAAATAACACGTTATGTACAAAACACATTGCACTAATGCCATTTCACGCTTCTCGTCAAAATTCACATTAGTCTAAATTCACAACGTGAATTACATCCGTATAAATAAAACGGTAAACTTAATATTGCACGTATTATAAAACTCATAAAATACAGCGATACACGTTAAGTTTATGTGAATAATCTTCACATTATTTCACATAACGTTATTATATTACGATATAAAATGATAAATCAACGTGCTGTCCAAAAAACAATAAGCAGAATTGATAATAAATAAAGAAACAACAATACGTACGCTAAATGAACGTATTAAGCAAAAACAAAATAAAGCTTAATAAACAAACTTTTATAAACAAAACAATGATTTTTCAGAGCGTAAAACATCGTTTAGTAAATTGAACGTATTAGGGTTAGAGTTTAGATTGCAGTTCTAACTCTCCCACCCATTATTGTAAATTAAAAGCTCCTTCTTTATATTAAAAAAACGAATTCCAACCCTAACCCTAATACAATTAATTTACTAAAACTACGTCACAGAGGTAATAATAAAATTCTGTAAAACGGTATTTTCCCGTTTATATTATTATTAAATAAAATAAAACAAATTCGGAAGATAAATACTATCAGAGCGATTGACTAGTTACACGATAAATAAATAAAAATAAAGTTTTAACAAAAAAGCAGCAAAAGATTTCATTACAAACAACAATTGAATAAACACGTAAAATTTAGATTAAAATTAATCATAAATTTCATTTTAATTGCATCAAGTTTAGTTTATTATAAATTAGTCAATTCTTGTCAAAATATAATATAGCCGAATTAAATCAATTTTAGATAATATTACATTTAAAATTTCTGTTGATGATATTGTTCATTTTATTCAGCTAAAAAAATCTTTAAGGTAATAATGCTGATTCAAGGAGCATACATATTTAGAGATTCTATACATATGTACAGATTCTGTACATATGTACAGATTCTGTACATATGTACAGATTCTGTACATATGTACATTCTGTACATATGTACAGATTCTGTACATATGTACAGATTCTGT
>JAQIXG010000808.1:0-27303 GCA_034700105.1 Oconnorella tubifera
AAGCACTCAATGAGTGGACTGCAGCACTAGATGAAAGTTATAATGTCTGTGTTGCTTATATTGACTTTGCTAAGGCGCTTGATACTGTATCGCATACTAAACTTGTACATAAATTAACTAATATTGGTATTACATTGCTGTCATTAATCAGATCATTTCTCTCAAATCGCATACAGAGTACTGCAGTGGGTGATGCTCTGTCAGATCCTGTGGATCTCACTAGTAGAGTACCTCAAGGCAGTGTGCTGGGTCTAATTTTATTTGTCATTTATATTAATGACATTTTTGAAAAATTTGATAGTACATGTCGATAGTAAATGCTCTGTACTGACTTTAGGTAAACGTGTTTTTACTGGTCATGATCTATTTCTGAATGATCATAAGCTCCCTAGTAATTTATCTGTTTTAGATCTCGGTGTAACCGTTGATTTTAATATTAACTTTACATTGCATATTAATAACATTGTCCGCAGTGCCCATGCTAGAACTAATCTAATGTTTTGTATCTAATGATCCTGTTAGCCTAACTAAAGCATTTGTTACATATGTTCGCCCTCTTGTTGAGTACTGTTCATCAGTCTGGTCGCCAGTAGCCCTTGGTTTGATTGATAAAATTGGATCAGTGCAAAGGCGTTTCACTAAGAAGCTTATTGGATATCGGTCACTTTCCTATTATGAACGCATTTTTAAACTTAATCTGCAAACATTAGAGTTAAGACGTTTAATTGCTGATTTATGTCTATGTTATACAATTATCCACGGACTTGTGTTATTGAACTGTAATGATTTTTTTTGATATCAGTAGCTCTGCAAATACCCGTGGTCATAATTATAAACTTGCTGTTAAACGCTGCTCTCTTAACTTGAGACAGCACTTCTGTAGTAACCGTGTTGTAAAGTCGTGGAATTCATTACCACATCATATTGCCTATTTAATCCTACTAGTGGTGACCTATAAGCGGTTTACGCCCTTGATCAGCCAAACTTTCACTAGAACAGTCATTGCTTTATTATAAAGTTATATAATAATTTTATATTTCTATATGGTTATGTTATGTTTGTATACTATGAATAAAGAATAAATAAAAAAATAAAAAAATAAAATAAGTTTAAGTTAATGATAAATTAAATAGATATAGTGAATGCTGCCCATATTTTCACATATTCTTTGCAAATATGTGACACGATAATGTACTTTCTGTTTTATTTGCTACTAAAATGAAGATTATCGTATTTTTGGGGGTTTGGACCTTGCATGTAAAATTTTTAGCCTTCGGCACTGGATATTTCATCATAAAGAGAGGTTAACAAGGAGATTCACTTTTTCATAACTTCGTCACTATAGACCAATGTTCACAATGTTAGCAAAATTATTTAAATGAAATCATTATTTGCGCAAACAGTATATCTATTCTATCAATATCTTCAATGTTCTATCAAATAGCTAAAAAATCATCTTTATAAACTAACTATCGCTAACTTTAATTATAACCAATCCCGTTAAAAAGTGAATTCTTATTCGAGCATACATCCCCGTCGTGTAAATAACGTTGACCATCCCCCGACGACAATTTTATGCCTACAAGCTATGGTAAAAGTTGATGCGCTTCTTTTTCCCTCGACAGAACAACGCGGAAGCTCTTATTGGATTAAACGACGAAGCCCTGCCACTACTCTCCTCTTTTCTCTGTTTTACATCTCGGAGTGAAAACTAAAGGAGACTTACAGAGTGTCAACAGATGTAGCCCACCATTATCCTTAGTATATGTTGTCAAGTATTTTTATCTTCGAGAATCATTGTAAAGAATGAGAAGTAATGTTTTTCTTTTTAACTGTCTTGTTGCATTTTTAATAATTTTGAATCATTTATTATGTTTTTTTTTGTATTATATATTATATATCTTATTTGTATAATTATCAATACTTTTTTCAGCAGTTTATGAATTTGCTATTAATACTTGTGGGACCTATGATTATCTCTTGAGCCAAGATGGCTCTTTATCAGTGTCATCTTGACTCCAGTAATTGTTATTAAAAACATTTATACCTGTAACAAATTCTTTCACTAAGAATTGATTTACTTTTTCTTCATCATGCTCAAATTTCATAAATACTATCACTCTTTTGTCATCCAGGCATTGTTTGTATAAATGTGAACCGTAATGCATCTGGATGGCCTTTCCGATATACATAGTTTTATGTATTTAATTTCATCAGGATGGAATTATTTGTATTAGATGATATTTAATTATAATAATTCCCCTGATAAACTATAGTTATTAATAAAAATAATTTTTCCCTTTTAAGAGAATGCAGTTAGAAAAAGTTCTGTTCGGCAAAAATACTGATAAGAAATCGTAGTTGCGAATATTAAAACAGTAATCTAATATCCTGAACAATAAATTAAATGTTTATATGATTTATTATATTTATATACCTTAACATCCAACGTTTATATAGAGGAACAATATCATCAGTAATAAGAATATGCATATCACTGTAAAATGATATTCTTCTTCTATACACCAAAAAGACATTGTCTATATTTCATCGATGAGGAAAAATTGTAAAATTAAAACCTGACACTCAAATAATCAAATCTAATGTTTTAACGTGTGTAATGAAACTAAGAGATATCCGAGATTAGTGTAAACAACAATACGAGGAATTATCCGGCGACTTCTACCGGTTAGTTCAATAATTGAGACATTGCGATTAGAATGGACGCCCAGAGACGACTGATGGATTAATGCAACTTGGTATTAAATATTCATTGAAATGCTAACTGCAGCTGCTGCATTGAAACAGGACTGGTTAGTTGACAGAGTTTTATGTCGTTAACCGTCGATTAGTTGACGACTGGCTTGGGCATTGGCTTGGGTATTGGCTTTGGCATTGGCTTGGGCATTGGCCTGAGCATTGGCTTGGGCATAAGCTTGGGCATTGGCTTGAGCATTGGCTTGAGCATTGGCTTGGGCATTGGCTTCAGTATTGGCTTAGCATTGGTTTCATTGCCCTAGCATTGGCTAGGCCAATGCTGGTTTGCTGGTTGGCTTGCTTAATGGAATAATAAACACTTACTTGATCACTGGCTTATAAACTCTGATTTCAGCGGCGTAGCCAGGAATTGACTACAGGAGGAGGGTTTCCTCAAAAACATTGAGCGTTGCCCTTATTTGATCATAAATTATTGACACAATTTTACCGCTTAACTCACACATTTAACGTTACAAATTGTTCTTACCTCTAATGAAGAGGGGGGAGATTATAACCCCCCACGACCCCCTATGGTCCACTCCACTGAATGATTTAAACAATGACTTAACCATGGTCTTAAATACTGACTTAGACGTCACAAATCTCAATAATGACTCGAGTTCGTTCAATAATCCAATATCAACAACTGATCCAGCAGAGATGCATCCAGACAAACATTTCTGGTTGGGAACTTAATTGGGACTCAATTTTTACCGACACCAACTTTAAAAATATTTTTAATCACCTGCACCATTTCATGAAAAAATGTGTATCGAAAGTATATCATTGGAATGAGATTGAAATTGAATCTCCAATTTTAAAGATTTAATTTAATAATGAATTTTATGACGTTTCGGATAGGGATTTAGAGGATCATCCCCAGCATTGGAATATTTGAAAATATCGTCACGGGATATACAGTATGGCGTGTTATATTCTTATTGAGAATAATTTCACAGCTCATCTTGCTTTGTTTAAATAAGATCCATTGGCAGAGAGAGTACTAATTGATCTAAATGGATCTAATTAGTTTATTGACGACTTGGCTTGAATTAGTTAATTCAACGCAGAAATAAATATTCATTGAAAGGTTAACATAGTAGAAGTTACCAATAATCACTACCACCTGTAATATACAATCTACTTTATCATTTGTAATATTGAGAAATAGAATAAAAAATAAATACATTAAACTGCTTTTTTGATGGATTTCAATGAATTTAAAAAAAATTGTCCAAATTACACTGTGTAGTTATAACATTATAATTTTTAGCTTTTCATTATTATGTTGCAACAAAGTTTTCTCGAAAATAATATTTTCTATGATTTAAATAACATTTGAAGAAAAAATGAATGAAGAATAGAAAATAAAACTGCAACACAACAATACATCGTATAAAATACGAACTAGAAATATATTAATATAATGAAATCTCATCTTTTTGATAAATATAGTTTTCTTTTTTAAAAATATATTTTATGGTTAGATAACAGACATTTCTGGTAAAAATGTAACGATAAGATAATTTGATAATTTTAAATGCAGTAGTAGATCGAGATGCTTATAGAAGTAGCATCTTGTTGACTATTTATCCAATGTTTTATAGCTGTTATATTTTATATGATTACTAGAGTAAAAAATCATTTCCATTATTTCATATATGTAGATTTTATGGTCATTTGCATAATTATAAATCTTAAATAAATTTTGTGCTATACAAATAGAATAAAAAATTGCTAGAAGTTAGAAAAACTAAATAGAATAGAAGTCAATAGAAACTTTTTAAAAATCAATCTGCATTGTGTGTTCTATATATAATAGTATACCTTTCTAATATGATAAAGACATAGTCACATAGGTCCCTCTGGTTGTGCAACTCATTTGATACATTGTACATCAATAAAATTTATGGCAATTCTCTCTGGAATGATCTTGATACATGTTGTACAGGATTTAGAATCAAGACCAGTGGTTAACCCATCCCGAAATATATTTTGTTACGAACATTTTGTTAGTTTTGCGATGTGTTGAAACAGTTAATAAATTTATACATTTTCATTTTCGACATATTATCTGAATCCTACTCCACTCTGGCTATTTTAAATGGTGGAAATTAAAATATTAAAATAGTTACGTGCTTGAAGATAAATGACATTAATGGTTTAAGAATTATAACATGAGTAGATTCGAATATACATTGTATGCATTGATTCATTTAAAAAAGATATCATGGTTTATTATAAGTTTGACTAAATGTTGCATTGGATAAATTAGCAATGCTGCATAAGATTGATTTGATTTCAATCATAATTTAATAGTTGCACCGAATTAATGGCAACTGAGAATTCAATCAAGAGCAACAAACTCTCATCCTAGAAAATTTACTTTTAACTTGTTTTAAATTTGTTATTAAATTACTAAAACGATAAATAATATGTTGATAATTAAATGTTACATATTCAAGTTTAATAACGTCTTTAAGTTAAGTTAGCTTAGCTTAACTTAAACAGTCTATTTCAAAAACGTTCAAAATTTGTAACGTATTACTATTTCGTCTCTGTCTACCAATAAATACATATTTCTAAGTAAACCATTATAAAATAAATAACGTACAGTGTGAACACTTTCCTGATAGTACTCCTGAGTGCAGAATTGTTATTAATATTTTACGGAGTCTCGAAACTGCTTCGCTGCAGCATCGAAATAGCTTTGTTGGGATATTTTTACAGTTTATGGTGACTTATTGCAGGGGGCATATGATTTAATATTACCCAGATGAGATGTAAAACGGTTGACGTTTCGCAATACGCATGCATTTAACTTTACTTATTTATGAATTTATCATATCTAACTAATTTCAATGTGCGCGTATCTTATAAGACATAATGGACAAAATATATCATCTATGCTATTTATTTCTAACGATTGATTTCGCAAGATGCGAACAAAAGTTTTCTAATTCTTGTGTTTTTTCGATCCATTTTCCTGCACTTAGGATCAAACGAGCGAGTTATTTATTGGATAAAGACCAGGGATTGTCATTTCTCAAGTTGATTCCAAGTCATACTAGGTCATGCGAATGCTTCTCGCGCTGTTAAACAGACGGTTCGAGAATACGGTACCCAATAATTTGGTCTCGACTGTCGATCTAGAGAAATTACCAGTATTGTTTTTAAACATTACACGAAAACGTGTAAATTTCATAAATGTTTGTAATTTTAAGTTTTGCTATTTTTTGTTTTATCTTATGTAAGAAAAAACAAGGGTATAAGGTTGCCCGGGTTGGGATCAGTTATTTCTGAATTTCTTCCCAAGTTGATGATTTGTCAAGTCTGGATAGTGAACTTGATTTAATCACGTGATAATGGATTCACGGACAATTTATTTATCGATTCTATAAAAAAATCCAGGCTCGGATGCTATGATGTTTAGTGCTGAAATTAATGTATAAATTTATCACTTAATAATACGAAGACAAGAAACATATATTGAATTTGGCCAAATTATAGTTTTTTTTAAAGTTATGATATTTACTGTTTCCTGCAGTGTATAGTAACCTATTTCGTTTAGTATACTATTAAACATTTTGTAATTTTAAAATGTCATAATTGTTTAAAATCTATATTATTTTAAAATGTATTATTACGCAATAATTATCTTGAAATTAAAATGTTGAGTGTTTACTTAACTCTTAAATAGTACACAACTTACAAAATACCATTATATATTCATTTACATTGTCAGAAAACATTTGCCAAAATGGCGGAACCGCAACTTTTCTCGACGGTCACGTGACCTGCGCATGCGCGAAGCAATACGCCGGGCAGTACTGCGAACTCATTGACCCATGCGTCGCGTCTGATTGGAAGTGTCAAAATGGCGGCGAATGTCGGTCGGTTTTCGAAAATGAGCGAGTGCGGACGGAGTGCGCGTGTCAAGAGGGATACAGGGGTGACGAATGCCAATGGGTGGATAGATGTCAGATGTTGACACCGTGTCAGAATGGGGGATACTGTCGTAACGTGCAGTCCGGGGACTCCGAGTCTTTGTCCTTAAAAACGGGTTTGAAATTAGTTTTCAGTAGTGATAAAATTCATGGATTGAATTTAAAGTGAAGGATATAAGGAGAAAATGCATAATAGCATTTAAGAAGTTGTCATGCATGGTGCATTTTCCAATAAGTGTTTCAATGTGTAAAAATCACTATTTTTTGTATTCATTATGTGTAGGCTTTTACTTTTTATTGTTTTATGTGATTTTGTACAAGTCTCAGTGACACGTCGATTCCGTGACAATTAATCATGGAACAGAGAATCTTTTATTTTAGCTGCACACAAACAAAGAAACATTGTTCAGCTTAACATCCATCCTATATGTTAAGTTTTTGCTATTTTGAAGTGTTTATAAGAATGTGTAATCTGTAGGCGTACTATTATATATTCTGCAGAAATATATGCAACGTTGTTTTGATGAAAGTGACTTAACAGCGATTTCCATCTTATATTTAAAAAAATCCAGTTAACATTCTTGCAGAGTTGGGTTATCATTGTTTCTGCTACGACGGCTACTTCGGTCACAACTGTTCACGCTACGACCCCTGCTCCTCCACGCCCTGTCAAAACAACGGCTACTGCCGCAACCTGACCGATCAAGCCTATATCTGCCGATGTCGACCTGGCTTTCACGGGGAGAACTGCGAGCTGTACAGTCCCTGCGCCGACAACCCTTGCCTGGAGGGGAGCATGTGTAACAGCATTGATGGGAGATATGTGTGCGAGTGCGAGGAAGGAAAGTTTGGGAGAAGGTGTGAACATGTGAATCTGTGTCGGTATTTGAAACCTTGCGGTGAACACGCGGTGACGTGTCATAATGTAACGGATTCGAGCTATAAGTGCATCTGCGAGCCAGGTGGGACGGTGGTTTAATGTGTGATATTTGGTGTTGTTTTGAAGTATGATGGTTGTATGATTATGAAGGTTGATAATTGCATATAGGTAGGATTATCGTATCTGTAATTAAATTTACCTATAATTTTGTGAAGCAATATAGAATACAATATAGAATGCTCTTTTAAGAAATTAATGAAAATGTCTTCAATAGTTTAACAATTTAGAGATGCTCTGAGCTCGATTTGTCTAAATTAAAGTTTAAGTTTTAAAACTGATAGTAATGATTACAATTTAAAAAATTAATGTATTCACGTTAACTTCCTGGTTTGATAAAAAAATCTGTTAACTTAACATATGAAGAATAAAAATTAATGACCTTAAAATGTTCCATAGTCAATTACCTAATATTTTTTATCCAATTGTATGAACAATTTGAATAATATTAAATGACAAAATATGATATTTACTTTTACAAGACAGGTTGGGATGGAAAAAATTGTACTTCTTACAATCCATGTTTTGGGACACCTTGTCTCAACGGCGGCACATGCCTTCCTAACGGCACCCTTCCCGGGCATTACCGCTGCTCCTGCGCCCGTTCGCATTGGGGCACCACATGCCAGTTATCCAATCCATGCGCCAACACCCCTTGCGTTAACGGCGCTACGTGCGTTAACATAACAAACTCTTACGTGTGCCGTTGCGCCGCGTCGTACTACGGTGAACGTTGCGAAATGGTTGACTCTTGCGTCGATGCGTTATGCGTTAAGGAATCGCGTTGCGTTAACGTTTCCGCAACGGAATACCGCTGCGAATGTCCGATTGGAAGATTTGGCAAATTATGTCAGTATGTCAATGGATGTCACTCAAATCCTTGTCGGAATGGTGGAAGGTGCTTAGTGGGCGGTCAGGGGGCGTGGAGTGAAATTGTCAGCAGTTCAGGGTGAGACATTTTTCTATTAGAAATATATTTTAAAAATCTTACTAACTGCACATTCAGGAAGTGAAATTAAGATAATGGTCTTAGTAATGTACAGGATTCTATTTGCTAATAAATACCTCCTTATATTTACTGATGACCAATTATAGGGAATCCTATTATAAGGTCGAAAACAAAAAGTCGAAAATAAAAAGGTCGCAATCAAAAGGTCGAAATCAAAATGGTCGCAATATACTTATGTCGAAAATAATATGGTCGAATTATAAAAAGATCGAACGATAATATGATCGCAAAAGTATAATTATAAAATTATATAAATAGTTAGTATATGTTTTATTAGAAAGCACACAAATCTAAATTATATTGTTAATAAAATATCTTAAAATATAATAGTTTCAACATATATACTGTTTTAAATAATATAGTAGAAATATAAAAAAGTTATTGTTAATGTTTCGGACTTGTGGATTAAGATTATGGGCAATTGCCCTTAGAAAATTCATCTTTGATCGCTTTCATCTGTGCTCACTATTCGATAATCATGTTGAAGGTCTTATAAGACTTAGTATAGAATAGCTTTCATCGTTACTCGAAGTTTTAATTCGAGTTGTACGCTATCGATCTTTATTATACATTCATACATGTAGAGTATCGCTTTCATCTGTGCTCAATATTTGATAATTAATTACTTTATTTAATTATAATCGATGGTTCTTTAATATTTCCATCAAATGAGTGTGCGACTTTATTATCTTTTGATTATATTATTTTCGATATATTGATATTTCGATCATTTAAATTTCGACCTTTTGATTGCGACCTTTTTATTTTTGAATTTTTGTTTTCGACGTTATCATAGTAAACCATTACAATACGATCACGTGCCAATACATTCTATAGTTTAATCTGTTGACTATGTTGTGGTGTACCCTCTGAATCTTTAGCAAAAAAGATTCAGAAGGTGTCACGATAATTTGTCTACAAACTTTTGATCTGTGCCACACCATTTGCTGACATTTGGTCTATCAATGTTTGGTATACTATCATTAGGGGAATGGTTTAGGGTTATGGCTAGGGTTAGAAATTAGGGTTAGTGCTAGGTATATGGTTAGAATTTGGTTTAGGGTGGACCAACTATTGGTAAACAAAATTTTGGTAAACGTAGTGAATCAAGATTATAAATCTGTATGAGTAGTTGCAAAACTGAATCAGAGTGCAGCTTGTTCAAGAACAGTTATTAAATGCCTTTTTCTGGGTCTCACATTTTGTATAATATCAAATTTTGAATGAAATGTAAGTAGTTTTTATATCATTTTTAAGCTGGCTAGTTTACCAGCTGGAAAATTAATATACTGATTAGTGATGATTTGTAAAATCAATGGATCCTGATTTAGCAAATTATCCATAGTTTGCACAAGATACGAATCATTACAATTTGAATTTTGACTTGAAAATCCAGCGAAAGAGATTGTTGTGATTTTACAAGTCGTCTTTAAATTAAACTATATCGCCGAGAAGTAACAGAGAGATTGCATTTTCTTTCGTGCTTTGACGTTAATTATTTGACGAAATCATTTTCCTACGTATGGAAGGAGATTTTTCTGTTTCTATCTCTCTCAGTAAATGTCAAATAATTGATGTCTTTAGCTGTCGGGTCAATCTCTCTGTTACTGCACTTATTCGGTCACGATAGTCAATGTTTTTCCATAACTCTGGAGACTGATGATGCAGGTGTGTTTACTTAAATTGATATATTATTTACTGTTAATATTGTAAATAGCATTCATTCTTTTATTCATGATTATTTCATCTATCTGTGTATTTTGTAAGAATTTATCCATTCGATTTTTTAGAAAGTGCCTTTCTTTTCGTTTTTGTCACACTCTGATTCAAGCCATACATATGCCACCTGCCCCTGTCATATATCCAAGATAACAGCACACTGTGCACATCTTAAATTACTTGTCCATGCAAGTTAAATATCTTGTGTACGGCGTACTGTGAACATTTGAAATTACTTGTAGAGTGACACGTATGGTCCATGTAAAATGTAATTAATCAGACATCCATTTATTTATTTGCACCTCTTATATGCAACATATTACGTTGTACACGAAGAAAATCAAAAAAATCGGCTTATATAAGAATCTGAAAGTACTCTATAGAACCAAAAGAAATGACGACGAATAGCAAATATTGCACATTAATGAAGTGGTAATTCTAGTTATCCTTTTCATATGAGATATTATGCGGATGCAGATTGTGAAAACCATAAATATTTTTGAGTTTCTCTGACATTTTCTTTGTAAAAGTATATTATATTTTGCAATTTTAAAACTCTTTACAATAATAATACATATAATTTCAGTTACTGTTTATACTTTTCAGGAGTTTTATTGCTGAAATGAAATTCTATGTTAACAAGTTGCATAGAGGTTTGTATTCATTAAATGCTTGATGTAGTTTATGTATTAACGTGTAAATAGTGGAACATTTTTATAGCGTTGAAAGAATCTTTTATACTTAACTGTTTATTCTCTTCCTATTCATGAACATTGTAATCAAGTTCCTAGATCTAAGATCTTGTTATAACCAATATGCAACAATATTAATGTTGGTGTTTGCTAACAGTGATAGTGTGACACAATTAGCGTGCTTAATTTATAGTTTAGTTAGTCTTCGCTGTATTTTTTACAGTAATATTAAGTACCTTTGAAACGCATGTGTGCTGATATAATTTTAAAGTGTGTTTATAGTTAAATGACCACACAGAAATATGAAGTATTCTTGCAATACGTATGTTAGGTGTTGTTATCCTGCTTGAATGAAGCGGATGTATTATATGCTGAGGCTTGTTAAGCATTCTTGCCCCGTTATCCTACAACAGTAAATTGGACATGAAACTCTCCGATTACCGTGTGATTGAGTGAAGTAAATAACGCGGAGATATGATATGATTTTATTTAGATATATTTGCAAGAGAGTCAGGCTCTAACAAACAAGTAGCGTCCAAGTCCTGCGCTCTCTCTCTTGTACGTCAAATGTATCATCTCGGTGTCATTGAGGCTTTCAGTGGCATCAAGAAGAAAAAGAAAGAAAACGAAGTAAGATTTTTTGCGTCCGGTTACTAATGTTTTTCTACTAACCGTGTACTTTATGGTTTTAATCTTAACCGGAGCGCATTGCAGTTTTGCCGCATTATAAAGATTATGGAATTCCTTTTATGGCCAAATTGCTGATAAAAATATGAATATATTGTAAACGTTATAGTCATGTAAGTTTGTGAAATGTATTACAGTGTTAAATTACAGCGTGAAATGTGGTTACAGTTGTGTAAATTTGTGAAGTATATTATTAAAATTTTAGTTATTGCAAAAAAAGAAGTGCAAAGCATGTCATGTTGTAAATGACTGTGATAAATGAATCATTGTCAGTGATGCTTGCAGTAACTGTGAGATGGTTGTAATGATTATTATTATAAGTATGATGATTATAATGATGATAGTCGCGAGTATGATGATTATAATGATGATATTTATGAGTACGCTTATTGTTCTCCGTGTGCCTGACTATTGCGTAGTTGCCTCCGTTTGAAGTTGCGCTCAATTCAGAATTGGAAGCCAAGTTAGCCGCAGTTGTCGATAAACTCAACATTTCTCCTATTCAACCGAATGTAAAAGTTTTTTTGTTTATCCCTTGTTCCTTTTATCCCTTCCTTCTTTCTATCCCTTTTTCTTCCCTATAGATCTCTCTCTTCATCCTTCCACATTTCTTCTCAGTTCATTCTTATCCCTCTCATTTTATTGTTCTCTTTAACAGTTTCTTAATTCCAACATTGCCAATTTTCTAACTCATATATTCCTGTCTGCATTTCTTGCTATTTTAGTACAGTGCATTATTTCAATGTATTTTAGTTCAGTTATAATGCAGGATTCTTATAGAGATAATCTGCTAGTTGTGTTATGATAGAGGGCTAGTTGTATCTTGATGCAGCAAAACGTTTGATATGTCCAATATAATATTATAATACAATGTTATATTATTATATTAGAGTTTAGGAAATTTCCCCCTTTTCGATTTCTGGGGGGGGGGTAATTTTATTTCAAGAGGGGGGAGGTTTCCGGACGCCATTATATTATAATATAAATATTATAATATAATGTTGATTATAATATTGTATAGGATGCCAGTAAGGAAAATCCAGTGAGTCTCCTATGTAAGCGTAAGAAGAATGAAGAGGAGGAGGAGGATGCAGGAAAGCGTCAGATGAGACCCGGAGTAGTGTCCTGGTCCCCACCACAGCCTAACTGGAACCCATGGAGCAGTTGTAATATAGATGAAGGACCATTGGCTACGGTAAGATTATGAAACTGATTCTAATCATGATAATACAAAACGGACTCAATTGATAGATTTAAGGTTAGAGTTAGAGTTAAGATGCTGGTTAGGATTAGAGTTAGGGTTAGTTCTAGGTTTAGGGTTAAGCTGTGGATTGATTAGAGTAGTAGTTATTAAATGAATTGATGGGGCCATTTACAAGTTTGCAGTTTTGCAATTATTGGAAGAATGAGGGGGTAAGAATTTTTTTTCGTCCTTTGTATTTGATTTCATTAAAATATTGTTAGAGCTATTACAAATAGGAATATATAGCGTTATTATTATTACTTGAAAGTTTGCAAAAGATAAAAATATTTGTATGATATTCTGCTGTCAATTGCTCAAGTTATGATAAGATTGATGATATGTCCTGGATTTGTTTAATACTACCTTATTTCAATGTAATGTTATTTAAAAGATATTGGTACTTTTTATTTATACTTTCTTTTTTTATTTACTTAATTTTGATATTTACTTTTTATTTATATTTTCTGTTAACGCTGCATTCAGGCTTCAATGGATGACATTAGTCGAGATTTGCTGGAGGGATATCAGTCATCACAAGACTTGCCTAGTATGAAGAAGGTACCAACTATAATCTGGCTCTATAATATATGTTCTTCTTGTGTTATGTTGAATTATTATTTGTGGTTTTATGACTTCCCATGGAAGGAAAGTTATATACTGTAAAGAACGTATGTAATTGAGACAGACGGGTCATTTGAATAGAAATAAAATTGGCAATATGACATCTAGGGATGAACTTAGTAGCAATTTTCTGCCCAGTACCAAGTATTACAACTGAGTTGTATATAAAAGAATATATATATAGAAATATAGACATTTAGATATAGAGAAATAAAGAATTTTTGAAATATATCTTCTATATTGATCTTTTCAGTAGGGGAGCGGGGTTTTGATCTTTGATTTATGAAATTGATATACCATAGGCTCTGTTAATTGAGGGAGGGGGAAATTCATGTTATATTTAAATTTATTTAAATTTACAGTCATACCGAAATAAAAATATTAAATTAGGTGTAATTTTGATGTTACGTTTTATATTGTATTCGCTATGTTATATTTTTATAAATTTCCTTCCTTAAAGTTTTATATTTTACTCAGGCAATGTCGGAGCGTTTGAGTTTGCCTATATCCGAGTCTCATGATCATATTCTTGCTGCCATAGAAAATAATCCTGTAGTACTGATACGCGGAGAGACAGGCAGCGGTAAAACTACGCAGGTACTGCTTTGATTTTAAGCAATTTATTTTGTGTAATATTAAATTCTTTACGTATAAATAACTGTCCGCAAAGTTGAAAGAATTAAATTAAATTGTTAATTAAATTTGATATAACTTCTGCACGGTGTCGGACTTTCTTTTATAGCCGTGACTGTGGCATTTCTATGTTGCGTTGAAACTTCATTGGAAATATTTTATGATCTAGTTATTGTATCATATTTGACCAATAACCGTAAAAAAACAATGCATTATGTATCAGAATTAAATTATACAATCGTTCAATAATAATGAATTATATACAATATACAGAAAATTAATAGTTTGAACAAGCATAACTGTAATGATAGTGAGATTCTTATTTAATAACTACATTTTTTTATTTATAATAATTATCAAGTAATAGATTCTATGATTCTTGCTGTTGTATTGTTCTAGGTTCCTCAATACATACTTGACTCTTACATTAAGCGGAATCGTGGCGCTTACTGCAACATTGTTATCACACAGGTATACAAATGAAATCTTGCCTTATTCATATTACATTTTTTTCTTTTGTTTTATATCATAGTTTCTTTTTATCTTGTATTACACTGTAATGTTTTATAAATATAATGTGTTAAGAAAAATAGTTGTTTACTTGTATATTGTGTAGTCACTTCGTATCAGTGCTTGTATGTTGTGTAGCCACGTCGTATCAGTGCTTGTGTGTTGTGTAGCCACGTCGTATCAGTGCTTGTGTGTTGTGTTTCCACATTGTATCAGTGCTTGTATGTTGTGTAGCCACATTGTATCAGTGCTTGTATGTTGTGTAGCCACGTCATATCAGTGCTTGTATGTTGTATAGCCACATCGTATCAGTGCTTGTATGTTGTGCAGCCACGTCGTATCAGTGCTTGTATGTTGTGTAGCCACATCGTATCAGTGCTTGTATGTTGTGTAGCCAAGTCATATCAGTGCTTGTATGTTGTGCAGCCACGTCGTATCAGTGCTTGTCTGTTTTGTAGCCACTTCATATCAGTGCTTGTATGTTGTGTAGCCACGTCGTATCAGTGCTTGTATGTTGTGTAGCCACATCGTATCAGTGCTTGTATGTTGTGTAGCCAAGTCATATCAGTGCTTGTATGTTGTGCAGCCACGTCGTATCAGTGCTTGTCTGTTTTGTAGCCACTTCATATCAGTGCTTGTATGTTGTGTAGCCACGTCGTATCAGTGCTTGTATGTTGTGTAGCCACATCGTATCAGTGCTTGTATGTTGTGTAGCCACGTCGTATCAGTGCTGTGTCTATTGCTGATCGTGTGGCACAAGAGAGATGTGAAGAGTTGGGCTTGTCTTCTGGATACAGCGTTAGATTTGAGTCTGCCTTCCCTCGTCCTTATGCTGGCATACTTTATTGTACTGTAGGTAAGTAATATTTGCTGACCTTTACTAACTCGTAGTATGTACTCTATGTCAAAATCCAATAATGAATTAATTTTGTAAGCATCTGGCAGAGCATCAGCAGAATCCAATACGATTACTTTCTATACATCAGTGGTCAGCAGAGTTGACTACTGTTCACCTTGCCTTGTGGTACGGCTCTGTCAGACAATGTAGAGTGGCTTACGCTAAATATTAAAATTTAGAGTTTTATTGCTGTATACCGCTGTATGTTGTATTCATTTATACAAATGGAAAATTTCTAGTGTATTTAATCAGCTATCAAGCAAGCGTAGTTGTATTTATTGATCTTTTTTTAAATCATATAATTATTAACAGCACGTTGTAATAGCGGTGTGCTGACTATATTTGCAAAGGATTAGATGAATAAATCAATGAAGAAAATTTTATAAATTAAAACAGTGAGTTAAGCACATTTAAATTTCTGTTCAAAAGGCTTTTGAAAGGTATTTTGTAAATACTTTTTGAAAAATAATAGAGTAAACAAATTGAACAACTATAAACTTTTTAAAATAAATGAGATTTACAATGATAATAATCTCATATATTTAAAGTTATAAGATGTGGCGAATAAATTGAATTTTAAGCTTTACTTGCGACCACGAGTCAGATGGGGTGCCGGCCACAGGTTGAGAACCCCTGGTTTAAACTAACATGACCCCTTAAATCAGTCCTGACAAATCATCATTTACAAATCAGTTGCGTCCGCTAGATCTTACGGTTAGGGTTTGAGTTAGATTTAGGATTGGGTTAGGATTAGATTTTGGGTTTAGTTTATGGTGATTTCTTGTATGGTTACTGAATGAATTGACGTGGCCGATTTTTTGTATTAATGTTTTTGGGGCTAATTTGTATGAGTAAATTAAAAAGAGAATTTTGATATTTTGTGTTATAGGAACTCTGTTGAGAAAGTTAGAGGGTGGGCTACGTGGGGTGTCACATGTGATAGTAGATGAAATACATGAGAGAGATATAAATGTCAGTTTTTCTTTTTCTTTTCTCTCTTAAAATGTTATCTTTTCTGGGTTCATTATGCAATTTACTTAAAGTTTTTTTTATTAATATAAGCTGTATATTTGAGTAAAGAACACATATAGAATATACATCAATGATAAAGACTATTAACTGTAATATAGTACAACACAATTGTATAATAGTACAATTTATAATAGTACAATTTACAGATATATAATCTGTATTTACCGCATTGCTGTCGTATCATCATTATTTCTGTTTGTTTATTTGCTAGACTGACTTCTTGTTGGTCTTGTTACGCGATATGGTGACCGCATTTCCTGACATAAGAGTCGTTCTCATGTCAGCCACTGTTGATACGACGTTGTTCTGCGAATACTTTAATAATTGTCAAGTCATTGAAGTCTACGGCAGAGTGCATCCCGTTCAAGGTCTATTTGACTAAATATAATATCAATTACTGTTAATATAATAAATGAATATTCCGTATTTTGGCTTCAACTTATATGAATAGAGATGACTAAGCTAATTTTTCCATAATAATGCATATTGTTAAATTTCCTGTAAAAATTAGATTATAAATTTAATCGGAGTTCTTTTATTTTTATTAAAAGGTTTTATTGATATATTGGAGTCTCTTTATAACGAAAGGGTGTATGTATTATAAAGAAAAGAGACTCCGTAATTATAAACTAAGCAAGATGTCTGTGAAAATTTTAAATAAACACTGTCCTCAAATTCAAATTTTTAATATAAAATAAGTAGAATAACATTTCAAGATCTTTCTGGTGTTTAAAGCTCACTTTGAAAAGATTTAATGACGGGTAATTATAATTTGAAGCTTTGCGTTAATGTTAATATTTGTGTAGTAGTATATTTATCATCACACAGAGTACTATCTGGAGGATATCGTTCAGATGTTAAACTTTACTGCACCACCCAATACAAGAAAAGGAGGACGAGGTAGAGATGATGATGATGTGGCACTGGATGATAAAGATGATAAAGAGGTTCTTGCTTCTTTTATTTATCTGTATTTAAATATAAATCTAATTATAAACTTAAACACATATTGAATACTATTGTATTGACATGCAGAAAAATTTGTCAATTATTTCTTTGTTATTTTGTAGGATAATTGTAACTTGTTGGTGAGCACAGAGTACACTGAGAAAGTTCGTAGATGTATGGCGCAGATGAGTGAGAAAGAAATCTCTTTTGAATTGCTGGAGGTAAGCTTTCTGAGTTGATATAATAATGATTACTCAATCTCGTTAGTGCCACAGATTGACATTCTTTTTGATGGTTGCGAATTTTGAACTGTATTATTGCATTGCTGTGAAGTTCTGTAAAAAGTAAATAAAAGGTCTACAGTCATCATTGATCAGTATGATGACTAGTTTCACAAGTATTTACAACGAATAAAACTTTTGATTTTATGATCATTCAGGCATTGCTCATGTACATCAAAGACCTCTCAATCCCAGGAGCTGTACTTGTCTTTCTTCCTGGATGGAACTTAATCTTTGCTCTTCATAGGCATCTCTCTCAACATTCTCTGTTTGGTACGTTATACTAAAGCAACTCTTTGGTAACTCTTGCTAGTTGAGTCTTAGCAGCTTATTTATATACTTCAACATTACACCACAAGCTCTTTAGCTTTCATGAAATTAACAGGTACACAATGTATACAATGCTATCATATTCTAGCATCTTATGTCAAACATTTTGCAATAATTCATTAAACTTTGAATGTATAGCTGATATTTTACGATGTGATACATGTATCTGACTATAGGTAGTAGACAGTATGTCATTCTACCATTGCATTCTCAAATACCTCGTGAAGAACAAAGAAGAGTGTTTGACAGCGTCCCACCTAATGTCACTAAGGTTTGTTGTTTGTTACAACGAAGTAAAAATATATTATCATTACTCACTGATGTCAATTGTAGATCTAAATTTAAAGAAACTGAAGTTAAAACTCAATTGGCTTATTCTTGTCTAATCTTTAATATTTCAATTTAATGATTTCTCCAGGCTGATATAGAATTGAAATTTGCATCCTGGTTTATGTAATAAGAATAATGAGTGATTAGTAAGACTAACAGAAGTTAGTAAATAGAAAAATACAAAGTACACAGAGAATGATTCCTGAGAAAGTGCACAGGTAAAACATGCCAGTTAATAATTATTGCAATAAATCGTAGCGTCAATTAGATTATCTGTTCTCTGAGGCGAGAGCTGCTATCCTTTCCCCAGACTGATACTAGGTCCAGAGCCTCTTCCCTCTATGCCCCCAGAGTCACCACAATCACTGTTACGAAGGTTATGAAGATCTTGCTAGATCTTCATACTTCATTCTTTTAGCGCCCTCATCGCCTCTAAGTCATTATTATTATGATAATAATGCACAATATGTATAATAAATACTGTGCATTATAATTATAATAATAATGCGGTGCTTTTTGATTGATTATCTGTATGTTAGAGAGCGTAACTCATCATAATGTCCCCGACATCGGACCCAACTTCTAATTTATAGGGTTAGGGTTGCGATTACAATTTGGGTTAGGGGTAGGATTGAAGTTACGGTTAATGCTAAGATTAGAATTTGGGCTAGTTAGGTTATTGAATGAAGTAACGAGGCTGTTTTGTCGGGTTAATGTATTTGGGGCCATTTTATCGAGGCACTGTTATACATTGATTGTATTTGCAGATTATTCTGTCAACAAACATTGCTGAGTCAAGCGTAACAATCAACGACGTTGTCTTTGTCATTGACTCTTGCAAGTATGTAGCTTTCTCTGCATTTAATTTACATCCGTCTACTCTCTGAAGGTTTTAATGTATTTCTATGGGTGAGGAGTGTTGTTAGTATTTAATGACAATTTCTTCTTATGTTCTCGTAAAGAAATTGCCACAAAATACTAACAAGAAACATCTAATCGGTGTTTAAATGTAGGCTAAACAAAGAAAAAACAACTCTTTTTATGCTTCCAACACTAAGATGCAAATATTTATGTGCATACAATCATCATGAAGAAACTGTTGATATGACTATTATGTAAAGAGAAATTGCTAATATGCTTGTTGTGTGTATAAGAAATCGCTTATACGCTGACTGTTTGTATAAGAAACTGTTTTTATGCTTTTAGCGCTGAAAATAAACTGTTTAATGAACGTAATTTTAAAAGAAGCACTTTTATGCATAATGCTAAGAAAAATGCATTGTACTCGTGCAAAATTGCGAGAAAATTTAAGTTCGTGAAATGCTTACAGTATATTAAGTTGTTTTAATATTTCTCTGCAGAGCTAAGATGAAGCTGTTTACGTCTCACAATAACATGACAAACTACGCGACTGTGTGGTGCAGTAAGACTAACTTAGAGCAGAGACGTGGTAGGGCGGGTAGAGTCAGACCAGGGTTTAGTTTTCATCTCTGCAGTCGTAGCAGACTGGGACGGTTTGTTCATCCTATCTATAGCTTAAAACAAACTTTTGTTTAGCTTTTAACTGTTTATTTCAGTGTTTATAAATCTATGCTGTTGTGGTTTTCATTTTCATATAGGTTTTTAGACTTTATGATGTTTATATATCAGATAAATTAAGCTCAAAATTTAGCCTTGAACTTAATTTGAGGTTATATTTAAATAGAGTAGATTTTAAGATATAGCAATATAAGGGGCTTAGAGCTTTGTGTTGAGCACAATATGTAGCCTGACTGAAAGGTGACAGCAATTTATCTATGATTTGTGTACGTGGTTTTTGTCATTAAGTCTTTTTTCTTAAGTCACAACATTTGTGACTTAAGTCATAACATTTGTGATTTTGGTAGATTTCAGGAGATTGATTAACTCAAAAAAAACTAAAAACCTAATTTTAGCTGTATACTTTTTAAAATGTGCAAGGCTCACAGTTATTATAACTATTTGATTGGATTATGATGTTATTTGGAAATAATAACTTTGTGGCTGCTAAAACATAAAACCATTGTGGAATTTAACCAAATTTTAAGAAATCCGTACATATATAGAATCTGTACATATAGGCCACCTAAAATTAGTCATTAATATTATACCAAACCATTTATTTGTAAATGTTTCCATATATTTAATCTCAGACTTGATCAGTATACAACACCAGAGATATTCCGTACACCCTTGCATGAACTCTGTCTGTCAATCAAACTACTAAGGCTTGGTCCTATTGGTCCATTTATGTGTAAGGCTGTAGAGCCGCCTCCCATTGATGCTGTCATTGAAGCGGAGGCATTACTTCGAGGTAGGAGAATGTAAACAATTGAACGTTTCAAGTAGGCAATAATTTCATGTCTTCAGCTGAAAGTCATTAGTCTATTGCTGGTCTATTGCTGTTGGTCTATTGTTGGTAAATAATTACAACACGAATATACAGTGATTGAAAAGAATGAATACTTACAAACTTGCTTGCACTTTTGATTAAAATATATTTAAAGTTTTATTATTTAAGATTTGTAAGTTTATTTGAGACTTATATTCTTTTTATTAGCAAAGTATCCGAAATGATATTGTTATGATATTATCATTCTCAATGGATTCTCTTCAAATTGTGAAATTTGGAAATAAGACAGTGTTTTATTAGGAAGTTAATGTGCGATTTGATTTTCTGTTTTAGAGATGAAGGCTTTTGATGCAAATGATGAGTTGACTCCTTTAGGCAAAATACTGGCCAAGTTGCCCATAGAACCCAGGCTTGGAAAGATGTGCATCTATGGATGCATCTTCCAGTATGAGCTGCTTCTACTCTATAACTATTTATTTATTTATTTATTTATTTAAGAAATCAATTCTCAGTTTATGATGCACTGTTGTTACTGTCTCTAATTATTTTCACTGCAGTTGCGGTGATGCTGTGTGTACTGTGGCTGCAAGTACCACATTTAGTGAGCCATTCATTACACCGACTGACAGACGTAGACTGGGCTGGGTACACAAGTCACTGGCGGGCAATAGATGTAGTGATCATATCGCTCTACTCAATGCTTTCCAGGGATGGGAAGATGCAAGGTACATGCGCTTTAATTTTAGTTAACCCTATGTCATCATCCTGGGGTGTATCACACCACAGAGGGTATAAATATGCTGGTATCTCACAAGCCTTAAATTAACTCTTGCGTTTTTGTGACATCTTACAGCCAACCCCTAGGTATTTATAACAAAAAATTTGAAAAATAAATTTCAGCTTTTGGTGGTGGAACACTTTAATTGAGCATGGGGCGCATTTAGTCAACCGGGGCGTCATACACCGCAATAGTAATCTAACTATCTAAAAGTTCGTTATTAAATATGTCATAGCATAGGAACTATTATTAGAACTAAATCAGAGGGTCATTCAATTCAAGTTATGAAATAATGGTTGAAATATTGTTGTTCTTGTGAATTAAACTTAGAAATAAACAGAAAATAATTTTAAACAAATTATGAATATAGCCATTTGTTAAGAATTTGAACTTGATTAGGTAAGTATTGACTTTTTAAACAATTTATGTATGTCAATGAGGCAATGTAGACATACAATATAGGTAAACATTTGCCTAATCAATGTTCTAGACTAACCTCCTCTTTATCGAATATCTGAGGAAATAATTACGATATTGCGGTAATGTTATGATTGTATAAGGAATGGAGGAGAAGAGAGTGAGAGATATTTCTGTGACAATCAGAGCCTGGATATGTGTATACTAAGACTGACAGCTGAGGCCAAGGCAAGAGACTCTTTCATTTAACGTTATTTCTCTTATTTCTATTTCTGCTCATATTGTTATAATCTGTCTCACTATAGTTGTGATTTTGAAAATTTATAATTTTGTGATTTGTGATAGTTGTTATTTTTACAAAAAATAATCAATTTTGAAGAGTTTAAGAGTCTTCTGTGAAGAGTCTTAATATTAAATTTAAACTACGTTTTACTAAGTTTATTCTGTAACATTTACAGAATAAACTTAATAAAATACTTTGATCTGTATATTTAAAAATCACATGTATATGACATATAAAATTGCATTAAGTATACTACTATATGATTGGTTCTGTTATCCGTATGATATGTTTATCAGTTAGACAATGCTAGTGAAGTTAGTCATCAATGCACCGTAGTCATTATTAGCTAGTTACTTCTAAGAGCTTTATTTCTATTATTACAGACAAAAGGGCTTGAATGCATTCAAAGTTATATTATTTAATTTTCTGATATTTACAAAAGATATATGACATATATAGCAGTCCCATCAAATATGATGAGTTCATCACTTCATTGACACTGACTTCGGATATTTTATAAAAATTAAATTATTTTACAACAGAAGCAGCTGTGCGCTATCCTTGTCGATGCAGGTTTCCCTGAAGACTCTATATTTCCGCAAGTGTACAACTTTAAAGGACCTGATGATGGTCTGGATGTGGTAAGTCACTGTATTCCATCACTGTATCGTGTAAACTGTTTCACAATGTAAACTGTTTTACATTGAAAACTGTTATGATAGTCTCAAAAACATTTGATAGTTCTATCAAACTGTTAAAAAATAAGAAAAAAACAATAATTCCATAATGCACTTAATGCACTTCGTGGGGAACCTCAACCCACTGCTGGGTTGTGACCCTTAGATTGGCAGACCATGATGTAATCGGTGTTTTAAACAATCGACCTAAAACACCATAATCACAGTGGACATCTGCATTCATATGAACCATTTAGCCAATATTTTTTTCTATAAGCATTGAGTGCCTCTCATTGGTCAACCTCTGGTAAATTATCTGCAGAAGTTCTTAATAAATCATTGATACTAGTCTCATTAGTGTGTATACTCATTTAACGAGATGTTGTGTTGTATGAGCATGTTGCTTGCATTAGAGGGCTTGTTGGAGATGTTGTGATATTCTTGATTTTATCTTGTGTTTATATGTGCGGTAAGAATGATGATTTGCATACTGTATATGTGTGTATTTTCGATAAGTTATTGTATGGTGATAGTCATTTGTATTGATCACTCTCTATGCCAGCTAGCGGCTTGAATCCATCTCTGTTATCTGACAGTTTGTATCCCTTTAGACTGTCTCTGTAATCTTGCAGATTGTGTTTGTATTTTGTTTGCAGATTGTGTCCCTATTAGCCGGTGGTCTCTATCCTAACGTTTGTTTTCACAAAGAGAAGCGTAAAGTGTTGACAATGGAAAGTAAGATGGCGCTGGTGCACAAGTCATCAGTCAATTGTAACAACAGGGAGACTCGCTTTAGATCTCCTTTCTTTGTGTTTGGAGAAAAGGTATGTCTTGTACTTCATCAGATTATTGGTCATCAGCATTATTATCATTATCTCTATCGCTAAAATCATGACCAATAACATTTAGTGTTTTATATTGTTTTCACTTGCTGTAAAATGAACACCCTGATCTAATATATATTTCTCTCTTTCAGTAAGAATTTTTCATTTTTGCATTTTTTTGCATTTTTCCACTTGTCTAGTAGCCTTGTTTAGTAAACTTTTACTGATGTGATATAACTGTTGTGGTTACTGTTTGGCTTGTATATACTGTTTGTCTTGGATATAAATATACACACAGTCTTCACTCAGTCTACCTACCCCTAACCCAACAACTACTAGATCCATGCTTCCTACTCATAGCAGACAGACATACTGACAAATAGTCAAAAGATGTGATTAGTTTGATATGATTTATTTCTAGATAGAATTTATTTAACAGTAATCACTGTTATTTCTTTCCTATAGATTCGCACGCGTGCTGTAACTTGCAAACAAATGACGATGGTGACACCTATACAACTGCTCATGTTTGCTGCTAGATCAGTCGTCTATGACGGACAGTTTGTTAATCTGGATTCATGGTAGGTTTCATCTCATAACTGACTTTTGTCATCCATCACGTTATGTCATCTGTCGTGTTGTACATTGTCCGTCATGTACACAGCGATTGCTGTCGATTTGATATCACATCTTAGCGTGACATCAAATGAAACATCACAGCCACACAACAGATGAGCTGTCAAGAATCGACACTAGAGCGGTTTCTTGATTGATGAAGTTTCTAAATGCTGTTAGCATTAGCCACAGATAGATACAGTATATTATATTTATTAGGCCAATGTAAATGACTATCAATTGACAATACCACAATTTTATTACTGAACGAGTTGGAATTACCCGGCATTTACACCAGTATCTATCTATCTCTATCTATCTATTTATCTGGCTATAGTATCTATCTATTTATATATATTCTTGCGCTACTTTACTAACAACCAGTGTTATTTTCATTCACGAAAACTAAAACTAAGACTAGAAAGAAATGGCCTCGTCGACAAAAACTAACACTAAGACTAAAAAGAATTGTGAGACTAAAATAAGACTAAAACTAAAAAGAATTAAAAGCAGAACAACGAAAACGAGACTAAGACTAAAATAGTGAGACGAAAATATTTTCGTCTCAAATAGTTCTTTTTAACGATCAACCAAAAACAATTTTTTGTTTCCAGTTGTAGCACAATGAAAATCTATTTTAAAAATTTGAGTGGCAACATTGACATTCTTATTGACGTTCTTATTCTTTTGTCTTGTTTATTCAGGATAGTGATGACGTATTTTATAGATTTTATAATTTTATTCTCTGAAATATAGGTCAAACAAATTGTAAAATTTTATTTTATTTTAACCCTAAACTTAACCATAATCATAGCCCTAAGAAAAATGTAATTTTAATTGTATTATTTATGTGACCTATATTTCTGTGAATACAATTTATGAGTAGGATTGAGATTTAGCTCTATTGAGTTTTGTAGCTGTCATAAAAAACGAGTTATTCAGCACAGGCAGAAGAAATAGACAAAACTTGCATAATAGAGTGTTTTTAAAACTGAATCACAAATTTACAGTTTTGTAGATTGAAAGTTGAAACATTTTATGTTAGGGTGTGTGTTAAGACTTACTGTGTCATTGTATAAGATCACTCTTATTTCATAATAAGTGGCATTGATTTTATGTGTACAATATAAATTAACACAGTTTTCAATTTCCACAGTTTTTTGGTTTAAGACTAAAAAAGACCAAAAAGGACTAAGACTAAAAATATTTTTGATGAGAGGAGATAAAAACTAAAACCAAAAAGAATTGTGAGACTAAAATAAGACTAAAACTAAAAAGAATTTTACTGAGAGAAGATAAAAACTAAAACTAAAAAGATTTTGAGGACTAAAATAACACTGCTAATAATAAACTAACAAATAACACTCTAAAAATACGTGCAAATATAAACAGTTCAATGAGATTGTTTAATTTATAAATTCATTGATATGTGACAAAGCTCCACACATGCCTATCACTTGCCCATTGGTCTCTCAATATAGTTGCTTTGTCAGAACTCCTCAAGTAGTTTTCAAATCTTCAGCATTATGACGGACATTGATGCAATGGATGATGGACTAGTCAGTTTGGAGCTTCTTCAACTTAATAAACTTATATCTTATCATAATAAGCATTGTTCTAATATAAGTTTCACGTTTTCTCTTATTCCTTAGGATCAACTTTGGTATGGATGTCAATGTTGCTGCTAAGATTGTCTCACTTCGTCCTGCTCTCGAGTCCCTCATCGTCAAGGCAACCAGTAACCCCGAGGGCCTAGACTCCGTTGACCCCGTTGACTCGGAGCTAATGTCTCTAGTGCGCTCTCTGTCCAGACCAAATGCCGGCACGTTTGGAGCAATTGTCATGGAAGATGACGATACGACGGATACTATGGAGTAAGTTATGAATTATGACATGATGTCACGTTGTTTAAACGGTTAAAAACTCTAGTGGTAGCTTGTACTTTTAGTAAAGATCATTTGTAAGGTAGTAATGATAGCTGATACCTAGTGATGATAGCATATAAACTAGTACCGATAGCTTATAGGATTATAATAATTGCCTGTCCTGCAGTAATGATAGCTTTATTATATGCTAGTAAAATAAATGATAGCTCTTACACAAGTAAAGTATAGTCTAGTAATGATAGTGTCTATGCTAGTAAAACTGCATATAGGCTACTAATGATAGGTTATATGCCGGTAATGATAGCTTATATGCTAGTAATGTTGGTCTATATGCTATTATGCATACAGACTAAACTTGTGCATTTAGTTGTAAGCTACTAATAGTATCTTGTACATGCACGTGTACACAGGAATTGTTTATGAGTAGCAACATCTTGCTGCTAGTTATAGTTATCTGGCGAACCGTTGTGGCATGATTATTGATATCTAATGTCAAACTAGTGTAAGAAATAAACTAGTGACTTGTTTAACTAAAACTTGTCCAGAAGATAATATGCGTTCTTGTCGAGTATTATTCTTACACCATTGTGATGTTGCTAATGTTATTGTTTTAGACCTACGAGTAAAGTTCCACGTCTGATGGATAACTTCTCCAGCAGTAGAGGTGGGATGCAGGAGGGAGGCGGGTATAACCCAAGAGGGGGGTATGGTGGTGCAAGGGGTGGTGGTGGTGGGGGTCTCTTTGGGGGTTACGGACGCTCGAATCAAAATAAATGGGGCAGCGGGGCGGGATATGGAACAGGTGGACGCGGTGGGGGTGGTGGTATGGGGGGTAGTAATAGGAATATGGGAGGTGGGTTTAGCGGGGGTAGGGGAGG
>JAQIXG010000809.1:0-27298 GCA_034700105.1 Oconnorella tubifera
TTTTTTAAATTATTCACATTTCAAAATAATATCTCATTTTGACACACTGTCTTAATAAAATATTATTAAGACAGTGTAAGCAATTTGTCGTCAACAGAAAAGAAATGGTTGAAGCAATTTCTGACAGCTACAATATACTAAACTCTATATTAAGGCGAAACAGTCACAAAGTAATTATTGACTGATTTTATTGACTGCTTGTCATTTAGAGTAACTATGCTTGTTAATTATCTATTATGTAATTAAACGCTTATTTATTTGTTGCAATTGACTTAATACCATAACAGGTGGGTGATGCGCATTTACATATTCCACTGACGTGTGGGTGGGTTATAGGTGACATTTGCTTTTCCCCCTGATTTTTGAGCAACAACACGAATTAATGGATTGCTCACTATTCACTGTTTGTGTTGTCTCAAAATCAATTTTGATTTGACACAAGATACTAACTTAATGAAATTTCATATAAAGGCAGTTGCTTTCAATAGTTATTACATTATATCGCTGTCTCGGTTTCTAAATACTACTACTATGGCAAGTTTTAGCGGTGAACTTTCTATGGCAGAATCTCAGTCGAGCAGACGGAGTAAAAAAATTTGATTTATTAAAACTTTTCGATTTGGTTAAAGTTAGGCCCACTCTTTGGCATTATAGGGATGACGATTATAAAGATTCGGAGCTCAAGAGAGCAATGTGGAACAAAGTTGCAGAGCTTATGATTGAGCCAGCAGGTTTGTGTTAATTTTTTTCTTTATTATAACCTGCTTTACAATTTTATGTATGATACTAGTGCTTTGGACATTTTTACATCAAAATTACATTGTGTATTTTGTATGTTTAAGTTTCATGACTGACTATATTATGAATGAAATTGTTAAACATTTTTCTATAAGTCCTTTGTTTATTGACCTTCACCAACTCATTTAACTCTACATATTGCTATTATTGCTTCAGGTTTAATATCAGGGCTAAATAAATTGTTACAATTATGTTCGTAATTTTGTCATTAATAAAAACTCGCAGCAACATAATCAATTTTTAAAATTAAATAATTTAATATAAATTGAAATAAAAATTTATCAACTTTTAGCTGTAATTGATTAAAATACTAAAAATAGTAAGCCTACCAGTTGCCAGAAATCGTAGCGTAACAGCTAGCCTTTCACTGGGACTAATGGAGCACCGCATACGAGTGTTTTGGCGATAAAGATTCGCTTCTATCATACTAAGCAACTGTGCAAAAGTGCTTTTGCTCATTCGGAAATAATTGCTAAATAGAAATGAATCGCACAAAAGACGTGGAACGAGAATATTATACGCACTTTCGATGCTTCTTTTCAAGAGTATGTTTCTCGACCATAAACGACGACGAGATTTATTTGTATTCTGCATATGTTGCATTGTTGCAATCGCTGCAGCGCTTGCAAGAATTGTAATATAATAAATATCGCACAGTACTTCAATACGGTCCATTTTAAAGGTAGTTTATTTTAAATTATTAAAGTTTTGCTATACTGAAACATTTCACTGAATACTTAACTACAACATTTATACTGAATCGCTATACAATATTCACGGAAATGAACTGTAAAAATGTATACGCTTCCTATTATCTTTAGATTGTTGGACACGCCCCATTTAAAAAGCAACAGCAAATAAGAAATCTCGTCTCAAAATAATCAACCTGCCTTGTTAGTCACGGGTTCAGCGCCCAACAGAGCGCCCGACAGAGCGCCCGATAGAGTCGCGCGACTTTTCGAGTCGCGCGTCGAGTCGCGCGTCGGGTCGCGGGCGAGTCGCGCGTCGGGTCGCGGGGCGAGTCGCGGGGCGAGCTCCTCGACAAAGCGCCCAGTCTGAACCGTGTTTTACTGTTAACTGGTTTATCAGTAGTTCCATTTGTTTCATTTTATGCCATTATTTTGTGTGTTTTTTAATATTTATTAAGTGTCCGGCAGCTAATAAATAAATACAAAATAAGAAGCATTTAAACTACGGTAATAAAATATGTAAATAACATTAAAGTCGTCGATTCAAGTTTAGAGTGACTAATGCTAAAATGAACGCATTCATTTTAGCAGTTAATTACAGACTGCTTGATATTTAATTATGTTAAATTATTTTTTGTGCAGGACGAACAACAGGAACTTTTGCATGTTAACGTCTTCTATGAAATTGTAAGTACAATGCTCAACGTACACAGTTATTTACATATTTTTACTAAAGCAACTTATAATTATTTAAATAAATGCATTTCAAATCAATACGTTTGTTCGTTGCATTTAATATTTGAAAACAGAATTATTTTGATTCCCTTGCAAGCATTAACGCTTAATTATTCAAATACTGAATCCACTGCTTATACGATGCTTATCAGTTATTATCAAAACCAAAATCATTTACTGTATGAGCCGTGTATTTTAATTAATATGATCTATTAAGTAAAAGTTTTAAGTAAAACTTTTGGTATTTTATTACTTTTAGAGTTGGAAAGATGCTGATCTTGCTTGGAACGAAAGCGAATTCGGTGGCATAAAAAGATTAAGTTTACCCAACAATAAAGTATGGAAACCTGACATTGTTCTAACTAACAGGTATTGGACAATGTCTCTAATATCCATCTTTCATTCTTGCTAGTTATAATTATCAACAATCAATCAATCATAGTTTTAGTTAATAATTGATAACTTAATCTATCAGTGGTTTATGATTATGGTTTATAAAAGCCATAATCTATCTATTTCATCGATCCAGTAAACATAATGTCATTTAAATGTCACCAATTTGGTGAAATTACCTTAGAAAGATTTTGTTCTAAACCGCTATAAATTGTAATCTAAATTTAAAATTAGATTTCGATTACAAATTCATAAATAAAGCTATTCCATCATAATATATCTTATTAAAATGTATTGTGACTATGAGGCGCGTTTTTTCTAATACGAGTAGAATGAGTAAAATACTATACAATTGCTTTTTTGTAGTAGAACATTCAATAGAAATGTAGAAATATTATCCTGATGCAGCACGTTTCAATTAAAGTGCTGCAAATTAAAACGTGTTGCATTACCTAGAAACATTGAACTGTGGGCAAGCGGGGGAGGGAATCTGTCCCTTACCCTCCCCCCCCCCCGTTTTTGTCTTTCGTTGATACTTGAAATCCTTCCCCAGATTAATAACTTTCAGCGCCCTACAGTAAAATTGCTTCTGCTTTAGGAAAAATTGATATCTTGGATTTCTTTGAAAAAGTGCTGTTACAGAAACTTTTTGTACCCCTCACCCCGATTCTGTTAGGGTCAATGCTCCCTCTTTAATAATGTTTAGTACGCCAACCCCTTTGATTGAAATATTTCCTCTGTACTTAGTTACAACGTATCGGATATCATTGAAGAACATAATATATAGCAGAAGAGGAAGCTTTAAATTACAATTTAGACTTACACCTGAGAAAACAAATTTCTCTGCACAGAAGCTAGCGATCTTCAATAAGACGGTTTGATATTAGATTTCTGTACAAATACTGAAACAGTTTAATCAGCTCAAAAATAAATGTTGAAAATGTTCAAAACATGTCGAGAGGCCCTAGAGGTAGAGGGGGGGAGGGGGGGGGGCGTTGCAATCCGCATATTCTAGCATCTCAGCTCTGCTTAAAATGAAAATAATCTCTATTCTGCTGTAAACAAGTTTTTCCATGATATTATTCTGAATTTCTTTTAAAGAAATATTTTACATTTATTTATGTAGACTTAACGACAATATATTTAAAATATAATGAGCAAAAAATGATTCTATGACAACTCTTCTACAGACTTTTAATCACCGACACTTTTCTTGTATATTGACATTTGATCTAACGACATTTGGTTCACCCTAACCCTAGTCCTAACCCTGATCATAGATATAGCCATATCCTTAACCTTGAGCCTAACCATAGCTCTAACACTAAACTTAACCCTAACGTGGACAGATCAAATGTATTCACGTAGATGTATATCATTCTGTGTATAATGATATTCTATATAATGAATAATGAGATTCTATCACGCAACGGGATTCTGCAATGATATTCTGCTTCTTGTATTATATATTCTTATGCATAGAAATGAAAATAGAAATTACTGAAAATGAAATTCTTATGAATATATCTATACTATAATTATTTGGTATAATATTTGCTATTTGATTTCTCGCATTAAAAATCAATTCATAATTACTGCATTAAACTTAATAATATTGATATAAATAAATAAATAAAACTTGTGCAATTACGCATACAAAAACCAGCCTGGAACCAGGAGCCTGGTGATTATCGATTAATTTTGTAAATCATCTCAAATTCCATCAGCTCTTCGTGCTTTAAAATATCAACATTTATTATGCAATAATAAAAATATATAGAAATCTCTCGGTAGTTGGCCAGTCCAATGAGAAAATAAGATGCAATCCACTAATTAGAGTTACTGTTTATTTGACAGCGCGAAAAGCGACAGATCCCCAGACGACACCTTTGTACTACTAAGATCTGACGGGACGTGCTTTTGGGTTCCATTTGCCATTGAGACTTCCTACTGCCCCATTGAGATCAGATGGTACCCATTTGATGATCAAAGTTGTATTTTAAATTACGCGTCGTGGAGTTATGATCAAACTAAACTCAATTTGACAATAGCATCAGATAAGATAAGCACAGATCTTTATCGAAATAGTACCGCGTGGAGGCTGGTCGGTTAGTTTGACTATTCTGAATTTTTTTTTCATTGGGCTGATATTATTTGATTCACAGTGTATTTGAAGTAATTTTGGCCTTTGATTTTTACTGTATAGTTAATTACATGAGAATTGCTGTGTTTTTTGACAATCTCTCTTGTTCCGCTTCCGTTTGAACAATTTGTATCTAATCATATGTAAACGCATTCGCTAATGTTATTACTAATTCCTTACTTAAGTTTTATTACAGATATTTATCAATCATATGAATAGATTGTATTATTTCATGTATGTTTAATTACTTTATTTGAATTTGGTAACATTAGATTTATCCTTTAGATACAACTGCTGAAATGGTTCTTGTAAAATATCCCAACTGGGAGGAATCATACGCCGAGTTAAAGTTTACCATTCACATACGTCGTGAGTCTTTGTATTATGAAGTAAATTTGATCATGCCTTACACAGTGGTGGCTCTACTGACTGTCATGACGTACTTCCTTCCCCCTGATACAGGAGATAGGATAGGACTTGGTAAGTTACCTACATCAACAATATAAATTATTTTTGGTATTGAATAATGTCATTTTGTAATTTTTAAATATGTCATTTTAGGATTATAGGTTTTTTTCTCTTTTGAGAGATTATATTTGTGTCGCGTTCTAAATGATGTGATAGTTAACTTTTATTGCTTAAGATAGGATACTGTAAGTGCAGTAGGTTAACATCATAGTTAATATTATATAGTAAATATAATATAGATATTATAATGTAAATATTATATAGTTAGTATAATTGCTAATATATATTTTTAATTGATATGTTTATTTCATTTGTATTTTTTATGTTGTAGGAATAACGATAGTTTTATCGCTGACAGTTTATCAACTGATAGTGGCTGAGAAAGTCCCTCCCACTTCAGACGGGGTTCCCTTAGTGGGTGAGTTGTATTGTCCGCGTCCTCAACAATAAGATGAGTTGTGGACGCGGACAATACAAATACTACTGGCTAAGATCTGCTTAATTGACTTAATTATTTCTAGTTTAAAATCACAGTTATTGAGCTAGCAAAGATTCTGTGCTAGTTATGCCATATCTTCTTCTTTGAAATGTGTAATAAAAATGGATGTTATTATTTGTTAAGGAATCTATTTTCTGAGCGTAATGTTAACAAGCGCGCTATCGCTTGCAGGCTCCATAGTTGTGCACTATTTGATGTGTCGAACAGCTTCTGGTCAACATTCTATCACTGCTCCCGAATGTGTAAGAACTGATTAACTTCATTTTATTTACTAGCAGGGTGACACTTGACAGATGAAAATCATTAGTTTCTTGAGTGGCTTTTATAAATTCTTTAATATCACCAAACAAATTGCAGTAGTAAAACAGATAACATTAGACTCAAAATAAATAGTGAAACTACTGCTTTTAAACTGTTATTTTAGATTTTGTTAAAGCAGAATAATTTAATATAAATCTTTTAACACTATCATAGATAATGTGAAAACGTTTTTTCTATTACGTTGCATTTTCTGTTAGTTTTAGCTGATAAATTATTTCTTGTTTTACATTTTAATTCAATTTTCATAATGTTACACATTATAGATTTTTACCATATAGCGTATTATTTAATTAGTATTTTTATTTCTGTGACATGTAGTTTAATGGATTAATTGTGTTTGTTTCTCTATCTCTTGTTCAAAAACAGTTTCTATATGTGTAAATTCGTTGAAATAATATATAGCATTAGATGCTCTTAGATTTTATAGCCGCAATTGTTTGATATGATATTCAATTATAGATATTATGATGTGTGATTTTCTTGTGTTATAATAACATATTTCTAACTGCCATTTGATTTTCATTTTTTTATTTTAAACTGAATCCATCAATAGTTTATTATCTTGCTCTTTACTTTATAAAAAATAACTATTATTTTACAGCTCGACAATGTCCAGAATTGCATCCCTACTCTCTTACATTCCCGATCTAAAATCATCGTTGATCAAGCAAAGAGCAAAGCGAAAGACTTCGATAATCGCCTCAACAACGATGACGCAATGGAAGCTGAATGCACGATGACGTCAGAGGACGAAGCTATAAGATGGCGGAGAACAGCTCTATTTATAGATCGGGTTTTTTATTGGTTGTGCGCTTCGTATCTTATTAGCAGCTCGCTAGGGATGTCCATATACTGTATCCTCACGTCTTGAACGTTATAAGATAATCCTTACAGTATTATAGACATTGAGCTTTTGAAATTTTCTTGTGTTTGAACATTTATATGTAATCGGTGGTGTTTATCATATCTATTAAACGGTATAACTATTATTATTAATATTACTACTATTGTAATTATTATTATTATTATTATTACTGTTATTACTGATGTTATTATATCATTATTATCACATTATTAGTAATAATACTAACTGATCAGTGTTATATCGTTATCTGGAGTAAACGAATCAACATAAAAATTAAATTTTATCTTGCATAATTTAAGAGAGATTTATTATACAGGATAATACTGTATTAATAACATTTAATTCATTTTATTAATAACATAAATTATTTAATATTGTGCAATATAATATACCAATATAATGTAATGTAAGATAATAATGATAATGCTGTGTGAATATATAAAATGAAAACGACATATATTTAAGACAAATTAAACCCATGTTCTCTCTCACTGATCTGATTCCACATTCAAATTAACTAATTCAATTAAGTCTTATTGTGTCTTTATTTATATTTGTTTAAGTATAAATAATTATTAATGACTCTTATGTGTGTAACTAATTTTATTAACGCTTGTGTAATTGTCAAGACAAATCTTGTGTTCTTTTACATGTGTACTATAAAATTAAGATTGATTATTTATAAATGTAACAATTTACAATTGTCAATTATACTCAACTTTTAAAGTACTTCATTCATCTTAGATCAATACTCCCTCTCAAAAAATAGTGGTGACCCCTTCCCGTTATCCCCCCCCCCCACTGTGACGTTGCAGTGCATTTTTTTGATTTGGATACATCTATTTAGAGGTTACCAAAAATATTTAATTGGAGAACAAAGTTGAATTATAACCAAAAGTCAATAAAAAAGGTCTAACTTAATATTTTGGAGTAACCCCCCCCCCCCCCATAGTAAATCCCTGGCTACGCCACTGATGTTAGGAAAACTTTGAGCATTCGCTAGAGTGGCCGACTCGGAATCCATAGGTCCTAGTTCGAAACCCCAATCATCCCAGTGTTTCTCTAATCTACACTTTATAGCCAAGAGTCTAAATTGCGTCAGGAACGGCGGTTACGTCAGAAACGTTGGCAGCTACGTCGAAAGGGCGTTACCTTAACAGCATTGCTGACGTTGAATCGATCAATCAACTTCTAATATAAAACTACTAGAATATACAATGACGAATTTTATTACAGTATTATAATGCAGTATTTTTTCACTTTTCTAACATATAATTTAAACGTTTTGCATATGTATTATTGTAATACTTTAATCATAATAACTAGTGTGTTTTGTTAAACAGATTATAAAGATTTTTGTTAAACAGATTACAGTTTTATTTTTAAAACTTTCAAATGATTAATAATTATTGTTCGTTTTAATCGATATCAAATTTAATTATTCACATATTTAAAACAAAAATCTTTTTTGCTCATATTCTTAGTTTAAACTGTAACATCAACTGTATAACACTGCGACTGAAAAATTTGAGAATTAATGTAACTATAAATATTCCATTTAACTTGAATTAATATTTGCTAAAATGTTCCTATTTACTTCTTTCTTGACTTTTTTACTATTTCTCTGCATTTTCAGTTGAAAAAACTCATCAATTCGAAATTGTTCTATTCAATAGAGTAAAGCATCTTATCTAAAGCAACAAAGTACTGAACAAATTTAGCAATGCTCTAATAAATTCTAACTAGATGCGTCAGTTATTGTGAAGTTTTAAGAAGACTTAATTTGCAGCTAATTTTCAGTAAGTGATGAATGAATGAAAACATATTAATCAACTTTATCAATTTAATCAACCTATACTGTATATAGAGTCTTAACATGATAATGTGTTCTTTTCCACGTGTGATTATTACTGCTTCTTTTCTGGTTTTATATAAAAGGGCAATATTTGTAATTAAGGCAATATTATGAAGTTAAAATGTTCAAAAACTTAAGTACAATTAAATATGCTTAAAAAATTTACAGTACAATTTAAGGATCGACAACTTTTGAGAATATCTTAATTTACATTATATTGTAAAAGGCTTATGAAATTTCTTTGACGCTTATGAAACACGCAAACGATTTACCAGCAAGACATAAAAAAAGTTTGTTTAAACAGAACGAAATTAAACAGAATTCATTTAATAACCATTATTCTAAGTAGAATTTTAATCCTGACCATAACTTCAATACTACTACCAACCCGAATCCTTATCCCAACTCTAACGCGGTGAATTAGAAGTCGGGGTCGATTTGTCTGGGCCGTTTTGACTGTTCACGCCTTAGAGCATAAAAGTGAATTTATTATTTCTAGTAGGCTATAGAAACAATAGGCAATGTTGTCGCAGTTGCCCAGATCCAAAACAAATAGATACAAATGAATTGTAACAATACAAATGGATTGTTTCAAGGAATATAAAGTTCAATGTTGTATAATCGAATTAGTTTTTTTAAGAATTTCAAGTTGAAGATATTCGCGTGATTGATAAGCATCTTAAGTTCAGATATATGCTTAATATATATTTAGATAGTATGAAAAGAATTTTGATTTTGCTTATAATTGCAGGTAAGTCACTTATAAAATTATATTTATTATTTTTAAATGTAATTATTATTCAATGAAAGTTTAATTTTATGAGAATATATCTTGATAAAGGCATTAAAGAGAATACTCAATCAGAGACATTATTTAAAAAATTTTCAGAGGGAGGAGGGGGCTTTATATAAAATCAGATGATGACCTTTTTGAGGTTTTAACGTATTATTCTACAATTATGCCTTGATTTGAATTTTGATTTTCTCATTATATCTCTATTATTACACACATTTGTCACAATGTAGTTAAATATGACAAATTCTGAGAAGAAATACAACTTGACTTGTCTTAGAGGGAGGGGGGTGGGGAATTCTTAAAATTCACTCCGATACATGTAAGAATTACTTTCAATTATCATGGAGAGGGGGGAATCAATTTTTCCCGCCCCAAATGACGTCACTGTACTCACTAAGAAAATGTATTGAAGATAACACAATAAGAAACCTTTTGACTTTTCAGACTGCAAAAATAAATCCAATTAACCTGACATATAGGAGACTTTTACTATATTTATAACATCATTACTTGCATGAAGTACTAACAATGTACTCTGAGTAAAAGGTTGGAAGTATGCAGTATATTCATCTAAAGTTACATTTTGTTTCACTCAACTAACACGAATATCAAATAAATATAAAATTTAATCTCTGCCCTTTCTTTATTTACAGTTACTATCAATCTTGCTCTTACAAGTCGAGCTGAAAAAGAATTGTTGATAGAATTGTTTGAAAAACGTAAATACGACAGTCTCGCCAGACCAGTTCAAAACGAAAATGAATCCATACAAGTTGGATTTAAGCTTCAACTCAGACAGATTGTCAGCGTAGTAAGTGAACGTTAATAATTTAAAAATGATATTAGATAATTATATTAGAATAGTGAGAGATCAGACACTGTAGCTTACTTAAGATAAGAAGGTTAATGTTTATGGATAGAAATTTTTTCATGAAATAAATCGTATTCCACATATTAAATGCTGCGTGAACGACAGAGTTCACATGAGTAGAGAGATAATATTATAATGTGCGTTTTATATAATATTATATTGCTTTTATTATTTCAATATTTATCTATTTTCGATCAATGTTTTGTAAAAAAATTGATGAGAACTTATTGTTTTTTTAACTAGTACACTGTTTAGGATAAAACGTTAATAATAGATATTTTACTAATATTTTATATGAAGTGATAAATATCATTAATAACAATTGATTCGATCTAAACTTGAAGTTTATGGTTACATATATGGAAAATATCAGCTTAGTTTAAAAAAACAGTATTAGCCTTAATGCTCGCAATTTACTATTTGTTTTGACTAAAATCGCATTATGTAATTTGAGATGTTGTGTATAAAACTGTTTACTGTAATTCCATATTGTATATGAAATATTAGTGTATGTAAACAATAAACGGTAATATTAGACAGTTAAAATATTTGTAAACCTATTTCATTCCCTGGGCGGTACCTTGATATGGGGCTGCAGAATGTAGGCCTTAGGGTGTTATGTGTGGAAAACTAACCAAAAAATGAGCGATAGCCGAAAAAAGTCTCTTGAATTTTTTTTTTTTTGGGGGGGGGGGTAATCCTGAACATAGCATTTTTGAGATATTTATTCGCGGGCGGTATGCACTCTCGGTGCGCCACTGGATATTTGTAGATAACGATTTAAGCTGCAGGAATTATTTTAATTTCTGAACGTTATTTTCTGAATTTGTAGATAAAACTTATGTAACAAATCATCAATCATGATAATGGTGATGAACGATTCCCATATGCTTACTGTAAAGTTTCACATTGATCAATTATGTTCCTTTATGTCCAATTATCGCCATATCGTTATATTTTTTTATAACGGATCATTTTGATTTTATACATAAATTTGCTAATCTAATTATTAATAATTTGACGCTATTAGATCAACTAAGTTATTCCCATGATTATCATATATGTTGGCGTTGCAGACTTACATTATTTTAGAAATGTATATTGATAAATGATAGACTATACTCTACCATGGGCGTCCACAGAAATTTTTGTAGGAGGGGGCAAAACAATGGTCCACGAATAAAATTTTCAACAAGAGCTCGAAAATTAAGAACAATGGTATTTATCATATTTGTTTTCTTAACGTAAAATTTGAAAAATTGGAAACATAAAAAAATGTCCAGAAAACAATATCCAAACAAAATCAGTTATTTATTCTTCAATTAATTTTTCCACCTGAAGAGATAATTAATAATATAAAGTGAATCACTTTATTTGTAACTAACTGTAAGTAAGTGAACGTTTAGTTGTATCAGTTGTAACTGTCACGGTGATTTTGTTAAAGCAAGATTTAAATTTTTGACTCTGAGTTGCACTTTTTGGACCTCAATGTTTTAGTGCGAAGAAATTGGTTAAAAGCCAAAAAGTAGTATGTAAAAAATAAATGTACATTTACCAAGGGGGGGGGGAGCAAGTGCCCCCTCTTGCTCATATGTGCGGGCGCCCATGTACTGTACTACAATAGCAAATTTTTATCGAGTTGATTCAGACAACTTGATAAAAATTATAAGTAATTTTAAATTAAAATTAAACGATAAACTAATATAATAAAATAAGATCAAAATTATAATAAATATAATAAAAATATAATTTAATGGGATATATGACTATACTACATGTGTCTATTAATCAGTTATGTGTCTTTTAGAGAATAGAGGCCCATCTTTAAAAAAAATACATTTTAAGAGAATTTTAACATTTTGGCCTAAGACTAGAGAAATGAAGATAGCAGCATTTGTGAAAATAATTTTTTCCTTGTTGGTTAAAGTTACTGGCTGAACAATAAAATTTTATGTTTTTGACCAATCTTAGAAGATATCGGAGATTTTATTATAGGCACCATAATGCTGTAAGAAATAGAAACTAATATAATACTTATTATATTCGTTTTTATTTCTTGCAGCATTACGGCACTAATGCATTTCATAATAAAATCTCATTTTGACATTTAAATGCATCCAGGAATTAGAGACAATGATGTTGTTAACTCGGATAACATTCATTGTAATGTGATATTTTATGGAAGGCAATTCATCTCAAATGAACACTTTGGTTTTCTTGAGTTTAGTTTAGTTGTAAACATAATAAAATTTCTTGACGATTAAATTAATTGTAATGCTAGAAAATATTTCTTTAGCTCACGAGTCTGCGGTCCTTGGAATTCTCTATCGGCTGATCCAGTTCAAGCGGACTCGATATATGCGTTCAAAAAATGTTTAATTAAATGCAATTTTTGAAAGTTTTTAAAACAGAATTTTGACTCGGTATCGTTGACATAAATTCTAATATGTTATTTTTATTCGAATATAAAGCTCATTGACATTAACATTTGTTTTTATATGGTGTTAATTAAAGATGAATGCTTTTACACTTCACTGTTTTATTGTATGCGCATGGTATAGCAATGATTTTATTTGTTTTTATGCAGTGAAGGGATATCACTAGTGTCTTAGGATCTGATATTCCTGGATCTGATCTTTACTGCTTTATCACATGTTATTATAAATTTGATCAGTTTCTGAAATAAATAAATAAGAACACAAACTTGATTATTTCGTTTCATACGATTAAGTATAAAATTAAGTCGAATTCATTCTTTATTTATATCTTTTTATTTTATAAATTCTTTATCAGGGACGAAAATTTAGATTATATAAAATATAACTAATTCTGATAGGATTTACATAATTACGATATGCTAAATAACAATAATTATTATTGGCAGTGGCAGATCCTGGCTATACATCCAGCATTTGGAGCCCTACATTTTTTATATGTTTTACATTTTATTAGCAGTTGTTTAGACCTATGCAGTTAGCCAAAATTTCAGCGTTTGGGAGAGATTTTTTCCAAAAATGAACCACTGACTTTTTTTATAGGTTATCGTTGAGTTTTATTTTTAGTAAGGCCCCCATCGCCCCCTGCCTCCCCCCCCCTCTCCCTATGGATCCGTCACTAATTATTGTATATTTGTATATATTAAAGTTGAACTTATAAAATGCTATTATTATTGTTATTGTTATAGTTAATATGCATTAACTCTTATTTATATATTATTATTTTATAGTGATTATAATATCAGATTCTGCCCAGCTTCGTGTGCAAAGACTTAGTAAAAACGCGTTTTATTATAATTATTATTATTATTATTACTACTACTACTATGCACTGAGTCATATGATGACTGAACATTTCATGTTTTAAATTTTTCAATAAGTGTCCCGGCAACTATTATATAAACAAAACATGAGATTCATTTTAATTACGGTAATAACAATTTCAAATTATTTTTAAATCGTCGCAATAATTTTCACCTAAAAGTATTATTTTTCAATAACGCTTAATCATACTACGTATTATCGCAAATATACAGATAAACTTACATCTTATACAGATAAGTCTTACATTTTATATAAATGAAAAAATGTATATTTAGTTTAGTCGCAGAAATAAGGTTGCCGAAAACGTTTTCTAAAATGTAACAGTTTCATATGATGTTATTTTATCTGATTTTACTCTACAATAGTTGTAATATAAAATGAATCGTTTCCCCAGTTGAACCATTTTGTTTCTTGATGCCGATTTTATGTAAATATTTTTATCTTATCAAATACATCGCGTCGCATTTAAATCAAGTTCTCAACTCTATAAGCCGAATGATATCTACTGTAACCGGTTTAATCTTATATGGTATCTATAATTCTACATAGACTAATAAAATATAATATAAAATAAAGCGGTGACTTTGTAATGTTAGATGCTCGTTAAATTTTGTTGATACAGAATTGATGTCCTTCTTCGATCAGGAGCTGCAATAAAAATAAAATGAAAAATTATATTTAGACTTATATAAGACTCAATGGTATTGTATATTGAGAGATGGATACATTGTATATTAAATCGTTAATATAATGTATCACAGTATTATAAATAAACTTATTATATTTGATTAATATAATTTTAAAAGCGGATATAAAACCAAAAGTAGTCACAAAATCAGCAATGCATACTCTATATACTTTGAAGATATTTGTAACAATATAATCTGTTATTCATGTTTGGGTTCTTTTGTTTTTTGACTTTCATGATATACGACAATTGCTTGCCTGCATAGTTTTTGCGTAGCTGGTTTCAACATTCAACATTTCAACATTGTTTCAAACCTGACAACAGAATCTAAAAATGTCGTTTTTCGATCCTTACTATATATATCTGTCAACTCTATATTATATTGAGGTATAATTATATTAAAATTATATAATTATACCTGCGATTGAAGTTTAGAATATCTCAGAGATTCTAAAATCAACATATTAAGTTTAGTAGTTAATTACAGATTGCTCGATATTTAATTATATTAAATTATTATATTGTGCAGGACGAACAACAGGAACTTTTGCACGTAAACGTCTTCTATGAAATTGTAAGTACATTGCTTAAAATATTCTATGTTCAATATAAAGCTAAGAAAAACTTTACCGCCTAAAATAATATCTGAGCTTATAAAATAGACAATTGTTCATTTTATTACAAAAACGTAATATCTAATTTAGTAAGTATCTAGATAAGTAAATAGCATTTTAATACATAATAAATACCATCAACGTGCTGTAAATATAGATATAAATATAATTAAGTTTTTGATAAATGTGTATCATTTTTAATTTATTCTCATGAATATTTATTTCATTATCGCAATAAAATATCTGTAATTTTTGTCTAAATTGTTATCAGCAATCAAATTATCATAGCGTTATATATTACTGAACATTGAATAAATCATTATATTTTATCTCCTTGTTGCATTTGATATTTGGGAAACAATTATTATAGATGCTCTCTTTAAGCTTGTTGATTTACTCTTAATGATTCACACATTGAATCGACCGCGACTGTTTGTACAGTGCTTATCATTTATTATCGGAATCAAGTCATTTTCTGTATCAGCCGTATATTTTAATTAAAATAATCTATTAATTAAAACTTTTAAGCAATACTTTTGGTATTATTTTTTAGGTTTGGAAAGATGCTGATCTTGCGTGGAACGAAAGCGAATTTGGTGGCATAAAAAAATTAAGCCTACCCAATGGAAAAATATGGAAGCCTGACATTGTTCTAACTAACAGGTAGTAACATTCTTGAAACATACAAAAATGGTTCCATGACTATATACGTTTTATCATCGACACTATATCCACCGACGTTTGATCTAGCGACATTTGGTCAACCGTAACTCTAACCACAGTTTTATTGCTCCATCCGTAGCCATAACTTTAACATTGACCCTAACATAGCCCTAACACTAAACGTAACTTTTATGTATGAAACCAAATATCCGAGTTGACAGAGCAAACGATTATTTGCATTCTCTAGCGTGTTGATATTCAGTGGAATGATGAGATTCTATCACGCAACGGGATACTATGGCGATATCTGCTGAGATATTATGCTTCTGAGATTTTAGGTGTATAGAAACGTAACTAGAAAACATGAAAAATGAAATTCTTTTGAATAATTCTATGGTATATTGTTTCTATCTTATAACTTTTTTTTCTGTTTTTTCAAAAAAAGAACTTGTAGCATTAGCAAAGGCTAGTTAAACTGCTGTAATGGTTACTATGCTATATGGTAGGCTTACGCCTATAGGCTAACTTATGCTAATTCCGCGGGCCAGATGGGATAGGATAAAACCTGTCGGGAACCCGAAGCCTGGGGTAATGTTGATGATTTTTTTAGGTCAAATAAATTTTAAATGAATTTTTTATTACAATGTCAACTTCATTCTTCTCAGTATCAAAAATTATTATGCAATAATGAAAGTATACTCTCTTTTCGGTCTTCCGGCCCTCAATATATTCCGGTTGTCCAGTTCAATGTAAAAATAAGATCCTGTAATAAGATCTATCGTTTATTCGACAGCGCGAAAAGCGAAAGATCCCCAGATCACACATCTGTGCTAATAATATCTGACGGGACGTGCGTATGGGTGCCTTTTACTATCGAGACTTCCTACTGCCCCATTGAGATTAGATGGTACCCATTCGATGATCAAAGTTGTTTTCTACAGTTTGCGTCGTGGAGCTATGATCATTCCAAACTTAACTTGACAACATCATCAGATAAAATAGGCACAGATCTTTATCGCAATAGTACTGAGTGGAGGCTGATCGGTTAGTTTGACAATAGATTTTAGTAATATTCTTTATGAATTTATTTAATTTGCTATTAGCATCATTACTTAGCAGTTAGTTTTCTTATTTAGTATACTTACTTTGGTGATATCATTTGATTCACGCGATATTTCAGTAATTTGGGCCTTTGATTTTTACTGTGCATTGCATTGAAAATCGCTGTGCTTAATGACAATCTCTCGTGCTATGATCTTTGTTTACGTTTTGACCATTTTTATGTAATCTTCTGTTAATTTTATTCTCTTGTATTAATTACTTTAATTTTTGCTACAAGCACCTATCAATCATATTAATATATTTCTTAATATATTATTTTATATTTGTTTCATTCATTCATGTTGATATGATATAACATTAGATTTATCCTTTAGATACAACTGCTGAAATGATTCTTGTACAATATTCCAACTTGGAAGAATATTACTCCGAGTTAAAGTTTACCATTTATATGCGTCGTCAGTCTTTGTATTATGAAGTAAATTTGATCATGCCATACACAGTTGTGGCTCTACTGACTGTCATGACGTACTTTCTTCCCCCTGATACAGGGGATAGGATAGGACTCGGTAAGTAATCTACATCTGAGCCTCCCTTCCTTTTGTTTTAAGTCAACACAAAATTGCTCCATTAATAGATTTTCGCATTGTATCTTGTTTCGCTATATGCTATATTTTTGCTGGAATTGTCATTTCTTTGTGTCTATAAAAAATTTATTTTAAATTATACAAAATATCCATTTCAGTAATAGTTGAATACGAGTCTGATTTGAATATCGAAATCTTACATAGATACTATATTTAAAATGTCATGGAAGTTATATGTAAAATAATAAATAGCGTATTTTTTATAATTCTATAAGCAAAATTTAATTATTTTGGTAAAAATTGTAATTTTTAATCATAGAATAGCAAATACTAAGTACTAGTATATTTTCAAATGTAGTTTGTGCTAATTATACATTTGTTTCATTTATAGCATTTGTATAATTGACATTAAACAAATAAACAATTTTTATTTTGTAGCAAATATTATGTAATTAGTATAATTGCTAATATATTTTCTTACTGTTTCAATTGTTTCATAATATATTGTATTTTGTCTCATGTAGGAATAACGATAGTTTTATCACTGACAGTTTATCAACTGATTGTGGCTGAGAAAGTCCCTCCCACTTCAGACGGGGTTCCCTTAGTGGGTGAGTCGCCTGAACAATAAGATGACTTATTGTCCAGAAAAATAAGATTTTCAATGATGATAGTTGTTTGTCATTATTTAAAAAACAAATCATCACGCTCTTCTTCTTCGAAATGTGTTACAAAAATGGATGTTATTATTTGTTCAGGAATCTATTTTCTGAGCGTAATGTTAACAAGCGCTCTGTCGCTTGCAGGCTCCATAGTTGTGCACTATTTGATGTGTCGTTCAGCTTCATTTGAACATTCTATCACAGCTCCTAAATGTGTAAGAACTAACAAAAACTTTCATTAATTTAGCAATAGGATAAAATTAAAACGGGTAATATTATTTTCAGCTTTTATTTTAAACTGAATCCATCTTTAAATTTATTTTTATTACTCTTTACTTTATAAAAAATTACTCAGTAACTAACTAAATAACTAACTAATTCAAACTATTTTACAGCTTGATGATGTCCAGAATTGCATCCCTACTCTCTTACATTCCCGATCAAAAATCATCGCTGATCAAACAAAAAGTAAAACGAAAAACTTCGGTAATCACGTCACCAACGATGACGCAATGGAAACTGAATGTGCGATGACGTCAGAGGACGACGCTTCAAGATGGCGGCGAACAGCTCTATTTATGGATCGAGTTTTTTATTGGTTGTGCGCTTCGTATCTGATCGGTAGCTCGATATGGATGTCCATATACTGTATCCTCACTTCCTGAACTTTGTAAAATAATTCTTGCAGTATTATAGCCATTGTACTTTGAAATTTCCTCGTGTTTGATTTTTCATCTGTAATTTTTATGGGTTAAACTGCATTGGTATTTTTAGTACTACTGTTATGACTAATATTCTTATATCGTTTCGAGCAGTCGTTATATGTTGGAATTCATAGGTCCCAGTGAAAGTCATGTCATCGCCGTGTTTCTTTGACTTGCACTTTTTAGCAAAGTGTCTAAATTAGCAGTTAAGGTCATAATTGTTGTCCCAGACAACAATTATGACGTTAACTTAGTTAATAAATCAACTTCTAATGTAAAACTTGTAGATGTAAGCAATTATTACTTTGTTACCGTATTATAATGCAGTATTTTTGTCATTTTTATAACATATAATAATATTTAAACGTTCTGCTTGTGTTTGAATATTATCGCAATACTTTTAATCATAATAATATGTTTGTTATACTAAGTGATTCCAAGCTTGGAACCTGAATCCTTTAATTAAACTGTACATTTTTAATCAAATGATTAATGGTTTTCAATCGATATCAAATTTAGTTAATAATTTTTAAATAAGTTTAATTCAACTTATAAAGGATGAATTAAAAGATAATAATAACCCAATAAAAAACCCATCAGCTCAATGATAAGCGTATAATAAATAAAACATCAGCAGATATAGTCGGTGTCTTGCAGTTTTTTCAATTCCGATTATATTTTTGTACAAAATTAACAAGGTCATAAGGTGCCATTAGTAGCGGGAGAGGTGCAAGCACTGTCTATGGACGAAACTGTGACGTCATGAGCTTGACGTTTCAGTTGAGAGAGAGCGTTATAGCCTTGAGACAATCGAGCGAAGGACAATCGCTCTTCGTAGTCGAATTCGCAGAGAATTTTATTCTCGCAGAGATAGTAACGATCGCCAATGCAGAATCTAAAATGAAAAAATGTAGCTGTTTTATATCGCTGTGAGTTTAAAAAGTTGTAATAAGCGGAATTTGAAGAAACCAGACTTTATCAAGAGTTAATTAATGACAATGAGTTTAAGTTCGATAGAGTTAAATCTGAAAATAATGATACTCCATCAAACGAACCTTAAAACATTTTTCCGACAAAACTACCCTGCTAATTCATTTAATAACGCTATCCCAATTGAACGCTAAACTTAACCCTAACTATACCTTCAATATTAACCCTAACCCGTATCCTAATCGCAACCCTAACCTTAAATTTGCTACTCGGGGCCAGTTTGTCGGGTTTTTTGACCGCTTATAGTTTAACAAAGAGTAACTAATGCGGTTACCTTATGCTCTCTAGTGGTAGTATATTACTTACTAATTAATCAATAAAAAAACACTTTGAATATTAAAATAAACTACTGCAAGATAGTTCCTTCTTTTACCTATGACTGCAATGTTGACAAGCAAAACAATCTAAATGATAAACATTGCCTTTAGCTCGCATCACCATCTCAAAGGCAGGAATCATTTTAGAGCAAGCCGAACAGAATCCTGTCGCGCCAAACAACCTACCAAGTAAAAAGAATGACAAAAACTATAATGTTTCATACATTTTAAATATTATAAATTAAATATGTTAAAGAAACAAAGTATACTAGACAAGATTCATATTTTAGACAATGCTTACATGGTCATACAATCTAAGATTTTAATTTTACAGAGACTTAAATTAAGCGTATACTGTATACCTCTAATTTCCTGGTGCTAAATAAGTTAAAATGACTCAATTTTGTGTGAAGTTTAGTAAAAGACCTTGCATAATTGGACTATACCGAATCAAAAGTAGATCAAAATCAATGAAAATCTCTGATATCGATTTTTTCTGTTTCTTATTTTTATACGGTGTTCCATTTCTAAACTCAGCATGCTTAATTTTGTCATTGTTGTGTGCAATATGTATAATTAGAAATTAAACAGCAATGTTTATACTTAAGAAAAAAAATGAATTAAGAATCTAAAGAAATAAACAACTGGGGCTGCAATTGTCCTGATCTTGCTCGCAATGTATGAACGCATGCGCAGAAATTGTTGGCGAGAATTGGACGACGACGACGACGACAGTCAACGTGATGAATTTCTTCAATCACAGTTCACAGATGTTGACAATTGGCAAAATTACTGACGATATATTATTTCCTTCTTTCTTCTTTATCGACACTGTGTCGTATCGAATTGGAAAAAGAGGTGCAGGGGTAGGATATGTGCAAGAGTGAATTTGTTTCCATAAAATGTACGATTAAAGAAAAAAATGTACGACTAGGGCTTCATTTTAGAAAGTGATATTTTGTTTAAAAAAATGTTACAAACTAAGTTTGTTTTTGTTTAGAGAATATAATAATAATAACAATGATATTTCGTTTCATGACATACTTTGTCAGTAATATTTAACTAATGGAAAGAAAGCAATAGGTTTATAAAACATTGATTAGCCTACGAGATGGCATTTTTTGCGTTTTATTCAAATATTGTGACACATTTTTGAGGGTTTAATAAACTTTTGCACGTTTTCAATTTTAAATTACTAAATTACATTTTCACTTAGAAGCTTTATCTGGCTCAATGCTGAAGAAAGATATTAAATTCCTTTATTTGCATTCTATTAGTCAAATTCCTATTAGTTTATTGGGAGATGGAGGGAGGGGATACAGTTTATATGTTACAACATTTTCAAGTCATCCAATTTAAAATATACTGTATGGTAGAATAAATATTTTGAATTTTGTAAATTGGAAATTTGCCTTTTTCAGATAGGCCTACTTTGTTTTGTCAGTATTTACTTGCACATTATTTCGTCAATTCGTAAAATTGATAAAATAATGTGCATTAAAAACTACTATTTAATAGTAGTTTTTACGTATATTGTTATAGTGTTTTACACTCAACTTTTAGTATTGTTGTATTGTTAAAGTGTTATACCCTCCCCAATATTTATTATATTTGTTGCTCCCAGTCTACTGTGTCGGCGGCGCAGAAACTCACGAACTGAAGTAAATCAATAGCAATTTGACAAATTTATCAGTCGACAAACGAGGCTTGTATTCAATAAAAACTCAGTTTTTCAAGGTTTTATTAAATTACTGAATTTTGTCGAATAAGTTTAAATATCGCAGATTGTGTCTTTGCGGTGTGAGAATAAGCAGAAATGTGTTTTCATTGGATTCAAAAGTAGATTACTCGGGAATTATTTTCATCTGGTTTTTGCAAATTCACATTATATAAAAATACCAGAGATTAAAGTTTCATGATTTATTACAACTAGAGGCTTTAGTGGTTTAATTTAATCAAATTTTTACTAATGGTATTTACTAATGGTATTTATCATTAAGTTATTTACGTAGCGTTATTAAGATTGTATTTTAACGGAGAATATTGCGTTCCGTAAGTGGTTAGGTTATCATATTATAAGCGGCAAAATAACGAAAACGGTTAATATAATCTGTATTTAGATGTTATTGTTTACGAGGTTTGACATTATAACTCAACAGATTAGTTAAGATTTTGAAGTGATTTTACCCGTTACGCGGATTTTCGAAATTTTCAAAATTTCGAAAATCCGCGATCATTCGGTATATGAGTCAATCAATATACAGTATAGATCTTAATAACTAACTATATAACGTATACCTATAATTGCATTACATAGTAACTGCACATAGTCCTACAAATATTAACAGTTGTTATTACAATAGTTCTTATGAACAACAAAAAAGCTTCAGTCACATGAAACAAAATAAATTCAGTTATACAAAAGTGCTATTAAAATACAGCCTGTGCGTGGTATATTTTAATTACATATAATTTATTTCCAAAAATATGATTACTATTATTTACAACATTCACTGGTCTGTTCATTGCTAAAAGTTTCTTTACATGGCAGTCATTTCCTCAGCCTATATATTAACCACTCAACTACCGTTATAACTTACGCTTACACAAATCATTTCTTATTATAAAAACACATAAAATACTACTCCTATGAGTGTTGTATACCAGTTAAATGTAATCACAGTGATCGTGAAACGACGAGAATTTACTAAAGGTTTCCGAGAGGGCGTTGTCGAGCCACCAAGCGACTGGAATGCTAAACGAAAACGCATAAAAGAAGCTTGTTTGAGTTGATTTACACGTTTTCCAAATAAGTAATTGCTCGCGGCATCTGATTTGTTCGACGGTTATTTATGACACAATTGCCGTTAAAGAAAGCGAAGTAAATTGGACTGACTACGGAGGTGGACTGTTAATGTGTGGATAACTGGATCCTGGTTTTTTCTGGGATTGAAAATAATGCATCGAATACACCTCGAAAATGTACTTTTATGAATTGACAGGAAACTAGTATTTCCAATTGACATAAGGAAATACTATAGTTATAAAGAGAGATTGTGATGAGATGGTTATTAATTTAGGTATAATTTAGGTATCGTTAGAAAAAACGAAAGAGGAGATTTCATTTATGTTTCTAAATGATTAATAATAATTTAAGAGTTGCATAAACATGGATAAAAAGTAAGTTTTGAAAATGTTGAAACTCAATGAAGCAGTGTCAAAACATTCAATAAACAAGTGTTTAATAAATCAATTGTAATATATGTGTAACTAATTATTAATATTTATTGATTCACTGAAATCATTCAAATTTTAAAAGAACGAAATCATTAACAATGGAATAAATCTTACACTAATAGCTATAAAGAAGTGTTGTACATTTTGATTGAAATATTAACTAAAAATATTTGCGTACAGAAATCATTCTAACTATTATAATTAATATAATTTCTCATAATTTCTCAACATCTTACAGGATGAATCAACAATTACATATATAAGGTCCCGCAAAATATTTCAGGTGTAAACAGGGCTTGATTTTCTTAACCAATAGATATCTCAAAGGACTAATGCATTTAGAACCAGTGGTTTTAGTCGTCTAATTAACTCTATCAATCAAGCGAAACAGGCAAGACAGAAAACATAATTGAAAGTTTTACATACAATATCAGAGATTGCACCTGGTTAAATAATCCACATGATTGAATTACTAATGTATTTTGATCGGATTACATGCAAAGTACGATATTTATTCGTCGTATCAGTACGTCGTATATACGTCGTATGTACGTCGTATGTACGTCGTATGTACGTCGTATGTACGTCGTATGTACATTCGTGTAAGTACGTCGCATCAGTAAGAATTAATGTTTTAAGCTAAATATTCTTATAGAAAAAAAGAGGAAAATTGCATATAATTTTTGAGGTTATTAAAATTCAGAAATGCATTTCTTTACCTGATCTTGTTTACCTTATATACAATATTAATTTTTATTTAATCATAACTGTATTTATTCGATGTATAAATTTGCTTCTGTAATTTATAATAAGAAATTTATCCCTGCAAAAATCAATCTGCAAAAATCTAGATTTAACGACTTAAATGTAGTTGCTTTTCTATTAACATCATTTTATGTCAAGAGCACAATAGTGCACCAACAGTAATTAACAATAAAATACAAATTGCCGTAATATTTTAAACTAGCATTGCAATTAACACAATAATAAACACTAGCATTTGCAATTAGCATTCATACCGTAAGTAATCTCGCCGACAGAGCAGCAAATTTGCCTTCGTGAAAAGCGTCGATCCAACCTCACCCAACCTGCAATCACAGCAGGAACATTTCAAACAATCTTCGTGCCAGCACTGATCCATCACTTTGAGAAGGTACTTGTCCGTGATCGGCTTGCGGCACCCTGTGCACAGTTCCTCTGGGGTTCGGTCTACGTCGGGGGCCCTGGCCTGGGGTCCAGAGATGTCCGGTGTGTGAAGGTTAGGGTGAAGTCTGGCATCGTCCTGGTCGGATTGGGAAGTTTTTTCTCCGGAGAGCAAACAGGGCTGTCTGTCGTGTTGAATCATCTGCATAGATAAATCTGAAATTTGATGATGTTGGTAAATTCTAGAGACTTTCAATAGAAGGTCTAGAATAATAGTTTATGAAGATTTCGGGGAAATAAAGAAGAATATTATTACCTGACCTAAAATACTCAACAGAGAATCAAAATTGTGTACAATAAATATCGAAATATAATGGAATATGACAGATCTGATAAAATATCTATATATGATAGAATGAGTTTTATAATATATGCGCTTTAAAAATAATGAAATCAAGTCCAAAAGGATAATAAGACTACCATACTAAACATTTCCATTGCTAACCCCAACCCATAGCCACCCCCACGCAAAAAATATGCCCCTTTGTTCATTTTAATAATAAGCTAAAAGTCGGCCAATTTAAAATGTAAAAATATCTACATTAATTTAGCTCTCAGTGATAATATTTCTCTAAATTTGCCATCAATTATGAACGCGTCGCTAAGTGCTCATTGTTTACAAAGTGCAGCATTATCCTCTACCAGTGTTAATCAATGATTAATCAAAATAGTTTTTAGCACTTGTCGAAGACTCTAAAACAACGCATTTGTAAATAACGCAAAAGCAGATGTTCGTATACTGAACACTGCGAAAACGATTAAATAGCTTTTACCGAAGCATCACGTTTGTTTAATATACAAAGTTGCATATCGAATGTATACTCAAAAACTGAGAAACGAAAAAGAATACGATGCACTGTGCCTTTTTAGTTAATGCATAAGCCACACAAGGGGAATGAGAAAATAGAGCGTTTGTATATCGTACATGACCATGTAGCAAAGAAATTAGTTAAAGTATACCATGTACGATAAATAAGAAATAAATAATGCATAAGTTTATGATAAAGTCATCCGATCTATAATTAAAATATTCAAAACTTACTAAATACGTATCTATTCATGTAATGTAATTTTCTTCGTCCAAAGTGCACCATATACAAGAATATTAAAACAGTTTAAACATTAGTTGCCAATTATAACTTTAATCGGAGAAAAAGAAAGAAAATAAATATAAAATAATACAGATTAAAACTCAATTAGCAATCTAATGTACGATATGTTATAATGATTATCGGCTGATATGAACGGAAAAACGTTTTATGGAAATTATTAAAAGAATTAACAACTAAAATCCATTAAGAGCTACAGACATTAGAGAGAATCTGAACGTAGATAGTTAAGAGAAGAGAGAGAGAGAGAGAGAGATAGTTAAAACAAAAGAATAGAGATATTTAGAAATCACAGACTGAGAAAAAGAGAAAAGTGGAATCAAATTTGTAATGAATTGTTTTGCAATAGAAATTGGTTAAAAGTGCTCCCAAAGTGATTGATGTTATATAATAATGACTGAATTAAAATGATTTATCAACACAGTTTTATAATATTTAATTGAAAGCAAGAACTACCATTAAAAGATTATTTTAACTGCAAAATGCGGATTATTGATTAGTGGTGATACTGTAATGGACTGGATTCAAAAATACGGAAATATATACAGAAAAATATTTTGTCATTATAAACAATCGATAGATTTTCAGAATAAGTCCTACAATATATAAATCACACATGCACGAAATATCTTTGTTATAATATGAATCAGTCAGTTAATAATTTACTGGATAATTATTACCAAAAAAACTGAAACTTCTGAATATATTCGTCATTTCAAAAGAACAGCATATTTTCTTTGTCGAAACTCTTTTGCGACTTGGTAGATCGTCGTATACTCGAAACCAACTGTTTCCGACTTCAAATCTCATAATAAAAATGATGAAAAGAGCCATTAAAGATAAACATTCTTCATCTTTTATCACTGTTAACAATATTTTTAATTACGGAGATGGTTTATTCTATAAATATCATTCAATAAAATTACATCAACGAATTTAATCGCCCCGTAAAACAAAAACGCCTCGCCGAACCGCAGTTCCTTACCGAAAGCTCTTACGGACTGAATCAGGCAGTCATTTAGTCAAGAAAGCCGATACTCGCAATGTTCAATTACCGCTAATGGATTGCTAATGCTCCTCACTGCTTTCTCGCAACCAGACATCAAAGATAAACACGCAAATTTTAACGTAAGGAACGCGACCGAGGGACGATCCCGACAAAATGCCTTCTGCTAAAAGTTTTCACGTTCGCCGCTGAGATTTTGCGTATATCATTTGATACGCGTCGCATCATTAAGCCACTTAGCGTGTCGACCCTCGAGAAAGGAAGAGAGAGAGAGAGATAGTGGGAGAAAGAGAGAGAGAGAGAGAGAGAGAGAGCGAGAGAGAGATAGAGGGCTCAGTTCAGTTAGGGAATTATAAATTGATAGTTAGGCAAAACGCAAGAAAAATAATCTAGTATTATAAGTTTGCACACTTGATTTACCATAGTTTTTGTCTTGAAGATTCAGCAACATATACTGCAGTTTAATATTTAGGCAAATGCCTGCTGCTAAAATCTGTTAATGACTAAATAAAATTTTCTCAACGTTATGGAGATTATTTAGATAAACCTAAATAGACTTCATAAATTTCTTTTATTAAAACAGTAAATAAAAATCATCCACTCTTTTGTTTCGCATTTATCAAGCCAGAAGCGAATATACGCTTGTAAAATTCGCACTTTTGAATCTTCCCTCAAGTTACCTAACTCTAATCCATTCAATCGA
>JAQIXG010000810.1:0-27261 GCA_034700105.1 Oconnorella tubifera
TAGGCCTACTATTCAACAAACATATATAAATAAAACAAATATAAATAGATATATAAAAGTAAAATATTTATAGTCATAAAATATCTGTTCAGTCATTAAATGAGATAAAAAAACATTGTTTATAATAATTATATTTTGCATTTTTCCTATAACATACTCCTTCAATTAATTCTTAGTGGCGCCATTAAGTGTTTTTAATTTGATTTTCAGATTCAGTATCAAATTAATATTTCTATTAATCCTAATGTTTAAAGCAAATGTCAGAGCAGGTTACGAAACCTTGAGGAATGCTAGCTTAGGCATATAGGCATACGTCAGGCGGTACATTCTTTCATTCTTTCGTGTCAAAGTGAAATTATTATCTCTAATAGCTGAAATCTCGCGCTGAATTTCTATTAAGAGCCCAATCAGATTCAAAGTTAACCCCAGAGTGCTCAGACATCACGGATCATCAGACACCAGCATATTTCATAACATGTGTTGTGGACGAGAGAAGCGGAGTTAATTTATTACCAATTCTTTTAGCGCCAAAATCACTGTCTGATAACAGTGGTCGTTTTTTTGACAAACGCCAGAAACATTCAATAAATATCGAATTAATCAATATCAAATGACTTTTAGGCATTCAACGAGAAATATAGACTTTCAAAATAGACTTTCGGTTAGCAACCAAAAGTCAGGATTAATTTCAACCAAAACCGAAAGTTAACCAAAAGTTAACTTTTCTCTTTCGGCTGAAACCGAAACTCGGCTGAAAGTCGCCAAATTGACACTTTCGGCGCCGAAACCGAAACCGATGCCGAATTTCGGTCATCCTCTAATTATAATCTCAAATATATGCTATTAATATTATCACTGACTTACTGCAATGTTAAGCATAAAGTTTGTAAATTATATCATCTAACATGTACCTGTAGCTTATTAAAGGCGGCAGAAAGTTATTTAAATATTTCTGATGAAATTATGAAATTATGCATAAATATATAGTCAATCTCAAAATTAAAAGAAAGTTTAAAAGTCACCAGTAACGAGGTAGTTCATAATTAGACGATTCATATCAACTCGTGTTATATGCAGCAGCTGAAGGCTGTCCAACCAATCCTGAAGGGACACCTCTACTTGCTTCTCAGCTACCGAGTTCATACTCTACAAGACATGAACAGAAACAATGACAAAGTATAGATCAAAACATTAATCTAATTCTAATTTTGATAAGAATTCTGTAATCAATCGACCCGTGTTACAGGCATTATGTATCAAAAACGTCTACGATATTTTATATATTTCAAAATAACCTAATATTTTTATTTTTAACTCGATCGTAATTAAATAACTTTATTTACGTTAAACTATTTGAGAGAAATTTTGCTTATACATTAATTAGTTATTTTCGTGCTATTACTTAACTTAATATCACTAAATAAGTAAATTAATTGTCTAACGATCAAGACATTTACCTAATTTCATGATGTCAATTTGCATCGCTATATTTTGTTAACTATAAATAATTCGTAAAATGAAGATAACAATTTTTTGATAAATGCAATATTGTTTGGCTGGTTTACCTAATTAGGTCACACGATAAAAACATATAGTAATAATTTTGCAGTTTAATTTACTTTTTACGTTCACAATTCAAACGTAAACCTAAATCATAACTAAAAATTAAAATTTAACGTTTAAATAGCCCGTTATATAGTAAATTAAGAAATAAAAAAGCGGTTTATTAAATACAATACCGGGCACGGTGGACTGTCTGACATTGACTCCATGTCATTTTATAAACGCAACAAGATTCGCGTTATTTCGACGAAATTATCCGAAAATATTGCGAGAAATCTTATTTACGCGGACAAATTAAATGTAAACAAATTATTTATTATTTTCTTTCGCTTTTATTTTTACGCGACAATCTCAAACAAAATGGCACACGAAAGAATATGGAACTTGTTATAGATGGAACTTGGTATATAATATTGGTATATTTTGGTATATGGAATATGGAACTTGTTATATATATATGAGACTTTGTATATATTGATATATTTTGGTATATACATTATTATGATACTCGGTATTCGTAGATATAGACTAGTATCGCGATCTCGAGTAAAGTAAATTAACAACAAATATTAAAATTCATAAAATTTGTGCGGTTGAACAATAACGTAATATATTTGACGTAGCTACTGTCACACATATTGATGAGCGGAGACAGACTGAATATCATTTTCGATGCGAAACTTCGTATTTGCCAGTTTCGACCCATTTTCGTTTTCGAATAAATGTGGCATTACTTGTAAAGTGGCATAAGACAAATTTACCGAGACAAATTTCTTGTAGTGAATGGCTATTACCGATTAAACTATTTTTAAAACTTATTTACCAACCCTAGCCTTTACCAATTCTTTGCAATAGCGGTAACCTGGATTATAGCGATATGATTTGTTATATATAAGCTATTATTAACTAGATCATGCATTTCAGTTTCAAACTAAAATTAGCTGTTTTCTCACAACTCGCTTTTCCTTAGTATACGCTTTGCTCACTTCAGATTGTCTTTTATACACTTTATAATTGACAAATTATATTGTTGCATTGTTGAAAGAAAGGAATTTTTCAAGCAAACATAATAGATTTCAAAAAGATTTAGAAAAAATTCTACAATCTGTTTGTATAAAATTGAATAGTGCGATTTCGCTTTCATTTTCGATCGAAACTGCATGACAGTATAGTTTCGTTTTGTACGAAACCAAATTGTAAGTTTCGTAGTGGTTTCGCTTCAGTCGGAAAGGAAAAACACAGTTTCGGTATGTCACCATTGATTAGTCATATCTCACTCAAGGGTGCAGCATGTTCGTAAACTTAGAGACTCGAACCCGTCAAAACTTCAGCGTCTGAGCATGAAACACTAGCGACTGCAATTTAACCAAAATGCGGATCTGAAGACTTCCAAACTCATAAATTTTACCCTAACCCGAATCTTGACATAGATCAGATCCCGCAGTATTTATTTGCCTTTATTCTAGATCAATCATTGATTTCTTAATTATATCTTAGAATCCTTTAAAAACTTTCAAATGATTCTAAAATATAAATTTTCCTTCTTGAAGTGCTGCAATAGTTTGGATAGACAAAATACGTTCATAGTCGAAAAAACACTATAAGTTCATATATCGTACCCCCACGTTTTGGTAAAGAATTTATATTTTGTTTTTATTCGACTATAAATATTTTAATAATATGTGCCTAATATATAATTTACTATTTTCATTGATTATAATACTTTAATTTGATTTGTTTAATATAATTCAATTACACAATAGATCATCCCTTAAATGTATTCTATGCACTACAAATATTTCAATAGTTGACAAAATTCGCAGATAGAAGTGATTATTTGTTATAACTTTAATATTATGTTCATTATAAACACGAAGTTAATTGCAACCGATTCCGCATTAAGTTATATTCATTAATTAATGCATTATTCATATCAATGATTGATACTGAGCATTTAAGAAAAATATTAAGCACTATAATTATGACATTGTGAATCCTTATAAAAAAACGTAATGCTTGATTTCAATCGACATTTCAAAAGTATAAGAAAAATTTTCTTTCTTTGTTTGGATAGTTTTTGTACTATCCATTGATTTGCGATGAAAAACTGTATATACACTGTATATAAGAGTCAACTGAATTAATTACGAATTCTCTTTTGAGTTATCCGTAATTAATTAGTGTATTACTTATTTAATGTAATGAAAATATTAATGTAGAACTATTTCGTTGTTTGGAAATGATACGAACAGTTTTCATTATCGCGCTTAAATTTGTCATTTTTAGATGTTGCATTCGAGTGTACTGCAGTGTATTAGTAATGTTAATTGGCTACTTGACAGTTGACTATTAGAAATTTGTGTGTCTTCATTATTCTTTTTCCCAAATCTAATAAGATAATACATATATTATACAGTAATGATAAATCTTCTTATATGCATCATATTAAAACTTTTCGAAATCTTACTTTCAATTGAAAATTTAATAAAATATTGAATCAATTTGTTTTTCTTTAGTTTCTCTAATTTTCTACACCTTTTGCTACCATTTCGTTGTTTCCCCACTTTAAATAAATAAAATATCCATAATCGGACGATAATATTTTTATATTTCAGTGACCACGTTGTAACAAAGCTACAAGTCATGTGGATTAATAACACAAAAGTCATACATTTTAAATTTTATGTAAAGATACAAAATTAGTTAAAATTTTTGTGTCCAAAATGATTGATCATAAGTGAATAACAGTGGTATAAATAGTATTTCACAAGTATAATTACAAAGTCAATTACTATACAATAAAATTAAATACAGTTTAAATATATTGAGAGCGATGATAATAATTATTGTTCTTTTTACTTCGAATCTGGAATGTGTGTTTACTTCGAATCCGGGATTTGTGATCTTATATGACTTTTCCAAGCCATTCCTGGATATAAATAAGGATAAGCTCCATATGAAAACGGCGTACAAGCATTTGCTGTTAATTCGCTGAATTTAGCTAAACTAGCAAGTCCAGCATATCGAGGATCTGCAACTAGTCTTTCTGAATTAAATAACGCTGATTGAAATAAGAAAGGCAATTCGTTAAATGAAGAAAAGTGTGAAGATACGATATTTGGATTAATAACTGGCCTAACTCCGGGCCAGTTTGCATGCGTTTTCTGATTAAAGATCTGTTTTCTCTTTTCATCGGATACGGACCCCGTAGTTTTGTTATCGTCATTATTTAGTATATTTTCTATTGTAAATGAACTGCTGAATTTTGGTTTTTTAAAGTTTTCATTTTCTCGCTCAAGATGTGGATTACAACTTGAAACACTCGGTGAGTTATTGATTTGGTGTGAATCGTACTGCATCGAAGAATCGGTCGATGAATGAGAAGCACACCCATCACTAGTCATTCGTAATCTCATTTGAAATAGATTCAAACTATCTGTTTGGTGAGATTGAGATCGATTCAAAACTGGTGTACCGATTCTCATTTTATTATTATTTTCGTCTAAATTTCTCGCTGAAAATTCTTCTTTCGCGTAGAATGCCGATCTACTTGACGTACGTATCACACCAGTCCGAGATCTCTTTACAATGCGTCGTCTACGTCGACGAAATATCCCATCCGCAAACGTGTACTCGCTATTTGGATTGATCGTCCAGTAGTTATCTTTCCCCCAGGGTCTCCCCGGGTCTCGAAGAACCTTGATGAAACATTCGTTGAGAGACAGATTATGACGAATAGAATTTCTCCAACCCGTGTATGAACCGCGAAAGAATTCAAATTTCTTTATCAGATATTCGTTTATCTCCGAGAGGGTTAGACGACGATGCGGCGAGTCGCGGATAGCCATCGCGATAAGAGCGATGTAGGAGAGAGGGGGCTTGGGACGACGTTGGTAGCACTTGGCTTTGAATCTCGGCGCTAGACGGGAAGTGAAGACATTGATTGAGTTGGATGAACTGGATAGAAGAGTTGAAGCGCTGGGATGAATCCCTGGAAAAAATGGTGCGGCGTGAAGAAATCGAGAGTACTCACTTATGTTTGGATAGTATGATGGTGAAATTTCGTTATACGCGCCATCTGATCTTGTGAGATTTTCTTCAATGTCTGCGTCGTCTTGATGTTGAGATAGATCATCGTCTGACTCGAATTCTTCTTCAGTGATTGAGAGAGACTGATCTTCGGCATCAGAGTCTGGGTGGCGTTTGTTTCGACTGATATCTTCACTGTTGTCCATTTGTATTTTATTTTATGAGAACTTGTTTTTAAAGTAAAACAAGTATTATAATAAACTGTTTTTAAAGTAAAACTTGTATTATAATAAACTGTTGACTATTAGCTGATAACTTTTCTTAGAGTCAAAATTAGATATTGATGTTAACAGTATATGCACTAAACTGTTTCATTGATATTCAGAATAATAAAGAAGCAATCTAAAGATGCAGCTCGCTAACTTAACTATTTATCATACTCACTGATTTACACAAAAATGTCTAAATTATGCGCGCGACAGATATTTATTAAAACAAATAACAAATTTCTAGACAATGTTTCGCAACAATTGGATAATGATTTTGCTGAAATGACACGCCCATATCGGTTTGACATTTGCCATTTAATGAAATTAAAATGTAAATTTAAATATACTTGAAAGCATTAACCAATGAAAGTCGCAGTTTTATCGTATTACGATTTTTGCAGTCATTCAAATCTGTCATAAGCAATGATCAATTGATTATGTGCTATAAACTAAGCTTGTTGCAGAGAAGTGCTTATTTATGCTGTGGTTCCAGACATATCAACTAACAAGTGTTCATGTACACGATGAGCAGTTTACAGTAGAGTAGTATACTTAAGACACTCGCTGATATGCTTTATTTCATCGAGTGGTTGGAAGCGATGAGACTAGACACTAATCGGGTTCAAAAGTTGAGTCAACTAAAATGAAGGAGTCAATCTAAACGAACGTTTTGTTTAAGGGCCGTAACGTGAGCTCTTATGTAACGTTTCAAATTGTGGTCAACTGAATTTGTCTCGGAGTTCACAAGTCAAAAATGCTGCTTTGTTCAAAGCTTTTATTCAATAAACTGACGTTGTTCCGTTAAATAGTTCAGTAATAATAATTTAATAATAATCTTTTTTTCGTTAAAGGTTAAGATATAATCTGGTTTACAGCAGTTTATCTTATTATAATATAATAAAATTTATTATATAATTCTAAAGTGGAATTAACTGAAAATTTAAACATTATCATTATTAATATGTCAAAGCAGGACGTTTGGGCGTCGCCGTTTCGGCGCGGACGTTTCGGCGCATGCAGAGCCGTTTTGGCGCAAGGATTATTATAACATAATATGTATATATATATATATATAATTTGTTCCAAACTTATTGGATTAATAGAAAACTTATTGTTTACAATCAATATTTTAGATACAGAAATGCTTAAAACTTAACTACTTTTCATATTTAATAATTTGAATAATGTTCAAAAAGAATATGGCATAAATATCACATTACAGCTACTGGGTGATTTTTACAAGGCAAAATTCAATCAATTGAAGTTCATTATGAAATTATGTGCAAGTCGTCTAATATATATTCGATGATGTTTCGATCTTTGTAACTATCAACAACCTAGCCTTGATCCTTTCATCAGTAATAAATTAATTACTGTTATTACTAAACAAATATTTGATGAAAAAATTGCCAATGAGAGATCAGCCCGCTAATTCAATTGCAGTAAAGAAAATTAACAGAGAAAATTAAACAAAAATATAAATAATGATTAATTTAAAACTACTCACTCAAAATAAATAGAGCAGATTAGAAATGATATAAATATATGTTTAGGCATACTTACGTATACGAAAACATAGAACATTGATAAATATTAATGTTGTATCTGTTAAACAAGCAGTGCGCTTTATTGAATAATTATACCGTGCCTTCCCTTTTGTTATTTGCAGAGTAATTAGCGTCAAACTGTCAGTAAAAAGTTTCTGCAGTCGCAATATAACCTGCACCATTCAGTGTTAGTTTAGTGAGTTTATACTGTCATCTTTTTTTATGTTATCGTGCCGAATTTCAATCATGCACAGTTTATGTTATCTCAATTATTATAATGTATGCAACAAACAATACAAATTACATCAACAGTTAATATTCCTGTAATTATAATGTAGTTTATTATTACAATAAAGCAATGATAAAGTATACTTTTTAAACCTGTTTTTTATCATTTAAGAATATGTAATAAAAAATATATATTATTTAAAAAATAAATCTTGATACTATCTAAGCGATTAAGATAATAGTTTTGTTTAAAACGTATTGGAATTAAAAGATATTCGTAAAATTACATGCTATGCTATAAATTTAATAAAATATCACTAAACATTGTTCACAAAGTTTACTTTGTAAACTGAATAATTTAAAACTAAATGTTGAATGAGATTCACTAAAAATTCCAATTCTGCCATTTTCCTAGAGCGCTTGTTAAAAATGAACAAATTAAATGAACTAATTAAATTTTTTTAAATGCGGGGGCGGGTGAGGGTTATGGATTTTTACTCTGTTTATTAGATGGCTTTTATTTATTCTTTCACGATTTCCTGACAATTTTGATATATCTTATCGTGAAATTTGACTCGTTTTACAATGATTTTCAACGACTTGTGCATGCTAGATATGATCCAACAATATCGATCGATCATTTTTTAGAGATACTACAGTGTAGTTATGAAATGTTTTCAAGAACCAGATGCTATAAAGCTTCATGTTAAAAAAGTGAATTTGCTCATTTACATTTTGCGGGTCGTTTTACCGAGTAGGTCTTGTGATCTGGCGACAAGAAACCGGACAGTGTACAATCACTTTGTGGTTGAGATCAAGAACTATGGGCTAGGAAGTAAATTATACATTGCTACGGTGTATTGAAGCACACTGAACAAATATTACACTGATCTTACTCACCATAAAAAAAGTAGAAGCTCCAGGAATCATAGTATGATAAAATAAATTGTAAATAAACAAAAGTGAATGAATTTTTTTGTGCATGCATGAAGTATTGTTTCCTTGATGATTCATTCGTCAGTTATTAACCGTTACTTTAGTTTTATTTTTATTGTTAATCCTAAGTTATGGTTCATTTTTCGATAAGATATAATTAATTAACAAATAATCACAAAATTCCACTTTGACAATATATGTGTCAAATTTATAAATGCATATTATACCGAGGCATTGTGTGATCTACAAATAATACGAGAAGCTCGTATAGTAACAGACTCAAATAAACTAATGTCTGTTTATTATGCTGATTATAAATTGTAGCCTCAACAGTAACCGTAATATAATTGTAATTCTTTGAATTCGTAATTCCATTTCAAATTATTGCAGTTTATATAATCTTGTTTATTTTTCGATGATGATTAAATTAGAGTATTCTTAAATCTAAATCAATTAATGTGATTGATTTTGAGTATTGTCGGGTTGATTATAATTATTATTCAAGTTTGATCATCTCAATATAACGTTGACTTTTGTATATATAATATTCTTTTCTTGGTTTATTCAAGATTCGCTTTATTTCTGCTGTGAAATAATAAATACTACTATTGTAAGATATTTATAAAGAAAAATATGTATGATTCAAAACAATTTAAAAATATTGATTAGGTTTTGCTTAATACATTTTTTTCAATTTAAAAAGCGATTGAGCTCAATCAAACAAGATCCTATAGAGAGAAAAACCGATGGTAATCGAAAGTACGCAGATACAACAGTTTACAGTACAATTGCATTTATAAGTCACATTACAACGTCGTCTATTCTAGACTTATGCATATATTAAAAATGCGAACTATGTTAACTTATTATTATAATACCTGAACTTTTTTGTTAATTCGTTGAATATACCATGTTGACTTTAAACATATTTTATGATATAGACTGTCTTATACAAGTGCTTTCTTGTTGCTTTTTTGTATTGTATCGCGCGTCGACGTCCCTCGGCTAAAAGTCTACAAATCAAATGATTCAAATTCAACTGTCGGTTGTAATAATTGAACGTAAAGTGAGCGATCGTCTCTGTTCACATAGGCCACCCTAAAGAACCGCTATTCGTAAAGGCGACCTTTATTATTACCGAGTATTTACGCAAGAAGTCTATTGTACCGCTTCTACCCATCAACGTTCTACGCTTACGGGCGACACTACGTAAACTGTCAGTAAAGCTTTTGCGAATTGACAACTCGCTTTATGATTTTTGATAAAAATATCTTTCAGAGTTATTCACCGTGACGCGAGACTATGGTTTAGTGGCTGAGAAAAAGACGACAAGAAAACGACTAGCGAAGTGAATAGATAATTCAACTTTGTTTTAATGGTTTAATGCAGACGTCATTGTTGGTACGATAGATCGACTTGTTATTAATAATAGAGTATCGCCTTTTGGTAGACACTTTATAAGTTCTTTGCTTGGTGTTTTTCTAATGGTGGCATTATTGTTCAGTGTATGTCTATATGTTGTGTATATATGTGTAATACATTATATGCGTTTAAAATAATACATTTAAAATAATACAAAATAATACAGCGTACATCGCATAAATGTAAGTCTGTGCAAAATAAGTTACTACATATTCATGTAATTTTATTGAATTGATATTTTAAATCTAGATTGGTACATTTTTAATATTATACTGTATCTAAATCGTAAATAAGGACTAATTCATCTGTACGCATACTCTGTCTTGGCAAGACTTGATTTATCCGATAAAGCAGGTCGAGATGAAAATTTTAAACTAAACAAGAAATCTAGTTTTACAACAATTTTGCCTTTAATGCTGACCAGTATAATAGACTACAAAACATAAATAAGTGGACAGACAAAACTGAATTAGTTACCACTAGGTCATTATGCATATTTATCGTTCAGGTTAAAGTTCTATTTATCTTTAAAAAAACATTTGATTACTTTCTGTGATTTTTTTCTCATCAAGTTATCATTTAAATTAAACATTTTCTAAAGATATGAATATAAAAAAATTTGCAACAAATGCACTTTGATGGAAATATGGTGCGAAAAAAAATCACATAATTTTCAATTATATATATGTGATTCAAAATGATGTAACAGAATCTACAGTATAAGTTAAAATAGCGCTCTGGATTTATAGTTTATAATCTGAAATTGTAAAATTTCATAATTTAACATTTATGCTCTGAAAATCAAGATATATTTTCTCATGGCCTTGATGAAACAAACACATATAAAATGTAACAATTACTATTAAATTTTGGTAGATACTAAATAGTAAGATCGTTAACTGTGAATAAGCAAAACAATAAATTGTTTTAATTTTATATGGTTTTCAAGAACTTTTGCACCAAACTTGATTTATCCGCAGAAAAAACGATATATCGTGTTCATACATTTAACACTTGAAATGTCGAGATAGGCGCAAAAAACGACTTACAAATAATTTAGAAACTCTGCTATTATTATTGCTTAGGACATAGCGTTTAATATTTTATAACGAGTCAACTTAACGTTGTACGTATAATATATCTAACGCTATGACATGCGATGCAAATGTATTTTTCTCGCTACTATACACGGGATAAAAATTCATCGCGCGTGATGTCGGTGCAATGCAAGTTTTCATTCAACCGCCCTTCGTTAAAAACTTTTCAAAACAGTTTTGCATCCGACATCGTCACGCGTTCTAAATTGCTAGTCTTGGGACACGCGTGTAATCTTACATCGTCTGGATGAGTGGAAACTACATCCCACCGATATTAATGTCCATTTTTCACTTTACAATAATTACGATACAGAAAGTATATGGTTCACATGTAAAATACGATGAAAAAGAAAAAAATATGTTGAAAGTTTTATATGTTCAATTGAAGAAACTTATTATGAATGTATGAGTTTTTTTATTACAGAAACTATACTGTGTTAGAAGTAAAAATACGCAATGAAGACACTTATTTAATCTGCATTAAAAATGTGTCGCGTTAAAGTGTATATTTTTATCATAATTTTATCATACGTACATTTCGTTGCGTACATTTATCTGCAACAGAAAAATCGAGCAACAAATTGTATTCTCGTAAAATATTATAAATCTGTCCCCACTAGAATGTTACAATTTGTTGCGCTCTTATTCTAATAGGGGGACCATATAATTGACAGCGGGGGGCGAGGGTGTTCTGCATGAACGCTCAGAGTTAGAAGCGACGCGAAAGAGAATTGGATTAAGTTTACTGCCTGCACTCAGTCCTATTACATTGTCACTCGCTACATAGTTGCTGTTCGGTTTTAACAATCTACATCGAGTCGGTAGTACTAATTTTGTAGAGTTTGTTGTAACTTTTAGTTAACAAATTTTAGATAGTGCCGTAAAAATATACCGTATTGAGTATTTATTACTTTTTATGTAAGAATATTGTGTAATGATATAGGAGAAAAAAACGTTTAAGACTACGCTGCTATTCGGATTAATGCTTGTATTATAAATTATTAGTGATATTAAGATTCGACGATTTTCTATAATGTCTTAATATATTTTTCAAGGTATTGAAAATAATGATCAGAATAATTAATAAAAATATTTCTAAAATTACAATTTTTATTGCATGTGGTGATACTTGAAATTTTACTTTAGAATTAGTGTAGAAAGCTTATTTGTCTTTAAATGCTAATCACTTCGTCTAAGTTACAAAATATTATCCTGATAATAACTCAGTATTAATTTATTAAAAAACACATTAATACAATCTGAATATAAACACTAACAGAAGATGAATCATAGATAGAAACACTACAATAAAATAGTTCATATAATAAGGATAAACCATGATAGTTTATTACTTTAGTAACATTTTATAAAAGTGAATGTTAAATTTATTTTTAAAGAACGATAGCCTGTAGTATTAGTGCATAAAACAGTATTCTGGATTACTCGATCCAAGTGGAATACTGTATAAAATATCAACTCATTTCTATTACATAGAGAACAAATTAATGAATGAATGAATGAATTACTAATGAATTAATTAAATAGCCAATATAGAACTAAGTAAATAGTTCCATTCCTTTATTCATGACGTTTAGAACTTAAATATTTCTTTATACATTTGTCTAAAATGTGATTATGCAACTACATATACTCATACTTTAAAATATGATTAAGTTAAATGTAATCATGTTTAGTCATAACATTTTAAATGATAAATCCTTTGTTACGAGATTACTGTGACTGGTTATCATCCGTGCTGCGATAATCATATTCGATTTCATCAGCAATTGAAGCAGAGACCTGTTACCGTATACTTTGTATTACAAAAGCGAATAATAAGCTCTTGATTAACATGAATTCTAGCCCCAGGCTTTGTACTGCGAGTTTTGAATTATCCTATACCTTTTTTTGTCACGTTTTACTCTTTCCTATACCATATTTAACACAGCTTCACGCTGAAACATTATATTTATATTCGATACTTCGTATGGCTTTGCATCGGTACATTCGCTATTGATTGTGTTGATAATCTGGCCTGGACATTTTAGTGTTGTGAAAGAGAATTAGTTTTTATATTGATACCTAGATGAGTTCATATGTCAGCTCCAGGTTCTCATGTTAGACGCGTCTTGTAACATTACCACAGCGCTTTTTAAATGTTGCTTGATTTTATTTATTTACTTACATTTTAATTTTGACCGTGTTGTAATTAACTTTTGCAATTTGCTTGCTTCTTTGTTTATTAATTTTCGAATAATTTTTGTAATTGCCTTTTCAGCTTAGTACTACGGTTATTTGTATTTTAACGTTTAAATTTTTCTGAATGTGCTTCTTTGTTGCATAGTGATAATTCTTGCAAGGTGTATAATGAGTTTTGTCAAAAATTGTTAGGAGTAATATACAATGTACCTTGCGATGTTTTTGATAACACTAAGCACTTATTGAATAAATGCAAAAAAAACTTATATTTTTATTGGGCATGTTGTTTGTTACATGATTAAATTTGATTCATCTTATATTTATGTGCTTAGCCTTTTTTTAATTTTTTTATTAACTTGTCTAAAAGCTAAAGTAAAAAGTTATGTAACAATTGAAAATGAAACAGACATATCTTGATATAAGTAACTGTTATAAGGTGTTGAATCTCTCAAACAGTTTTTTTAATTTATTATCAATAATAAAAAATCACTGATGATAACAGATCAAAAAATGCGCAAAATAAATTCACATATTAAAGTACAATATAAAAAATATAGATAAATCATTTATTTGCTATAATATTGAAATAAAATTAGACTTATTTTTTTCAGCTTTGTCATTAGTGATTATTAAAATTGAAGTAAATATTCGCTACGTCTGATACGCATGTATGACGTTAGTAACGTTAATTTATGCTAAATCATGAAGTATATTTTTCCTGCAAACTTTAATTTATTATTAATCGTCATCAGTTGCATCATAACACAAGGCGAGACTTCGCTAAGACGCGTTCCTCGAAATCTACTGAGACAGGACTTTCAAAATTTTGGTAAGAAAATTTCAAATAATCATTTCTCTTAATTTAACACTTACTTCAAAAATTGGTAATTGGCTTTGTGTTTAATCTTAATTGCGTTTATGATTTGACACTTTATTTCAAAGGTTAATTTTGACTAGACGATAAAAATTAAAACTTGTATATTAAATGTTGCAATAATTTTTATTACACTCACGCTTGATTTTATATCATGAGTGTTTTACATGTTGATAAGTCGATATACATATCTTTATTACACTTCAACGCGAAACCTGGAAATCTTCAGCTGACCTGTCTGCTTAATAATTGTCTGCCTAATTGTCTGACTCTTGATATTATTTATCTACATTGTCGCCAGTTTTTGTACCATTTCGATTTATGTTCAACAACCGTATCGCTATCTCCAAGTACCACCACGATAAACACTCAGACTCAACTGCTTAAAATTGTTGTTGAAAAATTATCAACATCAACAACTCTTGTTGCTTTTTGTTTGGATTACTGTTTGAGGAACATAAAAAAAATTGATACTGGTTCATTGAAGTAGTCATTGAAATATGAAGTACTGGCGAGACTTGACGAGATGTAAAACATGGCCCAGAATTCCTAACCTTGTACTAGAGATTCTAATTTATATAGTATTGTTTAAAATGTAGTATGTTTATTATTCGTGTAAATTATTATTACGCGTTATAATGATGAACAATCGCTTAAAATAATTTTGTTCCTGAAACTTAAATACAGTATAATTACTATATAAACTATAAAATGATATACGAGTTAAGCGTATGCATTATTTAGCAATCCAAATAATGAATAGTTTTAAATATAATCTGCATCTTTTTTGACAATGAATCACTATTTCAGAAAGATATATTCAATAATAAATAGTTGCTACATCTGTCAGCTTGTTAAATAAATTTAGAATTTAGCATTTTAGGGCGTAAAATACATCCCCCCTTCTAGTGACTTTTAACTCTCTACAAATATAATCGCTGTTTTATTCTATTTAGTTATGCGCCACCCATAAAGTTAATTGGAAGGTGTTCAAAGCGAGTAACGATAATAATGAAATTGCCACTGACCAGTGGTCACTTTCACCGAGAGTCAAATGAAGGTTTTACGACCTCGTGTACAAAGTGAAAGAGTTTGTTTCGTATCAGATCTGACGTGAGAATTTCATTAAAGTCGATAGATGAAATTCGCTGCTGCTGTGAGCATTAAGTGACTATGTAAATTTAAAGCGATTTATTACAATTTGTGAATAATATCTTTATACTATAGAAATGAAGAAAATGTAACTGAGTTTCTTACATTCTTACGCTGACAGCAAATGCATTAATTAATTCTCTGTAACACATGAAATCTACTTATATTCCAGTTTGACTATATAAATTAAATAGAAAAACAGCAATTTGGATATAAGATTTAATTTCGGATGTTATTCTAATCATGAGCATGAACATTGCAAAGAAGCTTTATCGTCAAAGCGCCCGATATTCAACCTTAAAATTTCATGTTCAACAAGTAAACATAAACTTGCAATAAAATAATTATTTGTAATATTCAGTATTTATTTTCCATTATTGATCAAAAATTTTATTTCATTGTTTCTCGTGTGATGTAGAATAAAATTTGGTAGTAAATTTTAAGTTAATACTTAAATGGCATTTTAAATTTGTTAATCTGTATATATTTGTGTGTTATTTACACAGAATGTATATTATACGTCTAAGGTATGTGAGTAACCAGTATAATCAAATTCAAAATAAGGTCGCAAAATAATGCAAAATATTATTGCTATTATAATACTTAGCGTCAGTTTTCACTAACAATGTATCTAATTAATTTTCGCACTTGTCTGAAACCACCTGTTTTTTCAAAATACAAATTTTATCCACAAATAGTACTATGAGATAAACTGATACAAAGAATCTCTTTCACTTATAGCGCACACCTGATTTTTAGTTCGAATAAGTTCAATTTAATATGTCACTGCTAGTTTCTTTACTTATCCGCACGAAATAATTACACGAACTATAGCACGTTTTATTAGACACCATTCGCGATGCACAATCAAGCAGAAATTGCAAAAGAATCGTGCCGCCCCTCGTTATTATTATAATTAAATTTTCATTTGACTAGGGCACGGATATTTGAAATGAATCTAATTGAAATAATTATTTCGAAATTTAGATTCTAAAGATGTTGTTATTGAATGCAGGTGACACTGTTTAGTGACTTTATTTTCTGTTTTCAAGTCTTAGTGCAAAATGGCATACACTTTTTTTTCTAACCTTATCCATGGTGTCGTGTGAAAATATTTATAACTTTAGTGGCATAGTTAGGATAAGGGGGGGGAATCGTTTCTTCCAAAAATTTAAGTTACGACTTTTTAGGTCATTTTTAGTCCTTTTGGGTACATACATTTGATTACGACATGTTTAATGGTACCAATCCAACACTAAATTTTTCAGAAATTGTTACAAAGGATGTGGATTTTATCATTAAACTGCACTTTTAATACTGTACAAAATTACTTTAAATTAGTTTTAATTGATCTAAATTCCCACATAAACCTTCTTTTTTACTCCTCGGATTAACTTCTTTGAGAAATGTGATTAGTAAATCATAGTTTTGTAACGTACACCCTCTAAATAATAACACAAGTTATACTGTAATATAAGTTATAACAGTAAACTAGCAATTTGTAACAATTGCGCCATGATACCTTCATACAAGCACTAAATTTATTTTCCTTATTTAATTGTGTCAGTCTAAAATTTAGAATAAATGATTCGATCTATAATTGTAGGTCTATAACTGGAATATTGTTAAATAGCATTTCAAAGAAACGAGTATATATGAGAAAATGACTAATGAAATAACAATGCAATGCAGATTAAAAAGAGAAAGTGAACAGCTAGATATACATCTTTATCGCCTCATTAACCAGACATTGTACTATTGGTCGATGCGATACAATCTTTTACGCAGAACATTCACAATCGAATTATCGATGGTGAAAGTTGTGAAATAAAATTAAAAATGGATAATTGATGACATGGTTTTAGTGTCATCTAATGACATCAGTCATTGTAAGATAGTATCGCGAAGGAACGAATCATTAATAACATAAAGCATACATCGTATAAAGAATGACTTGAAGTTTTGTCGTTTCGTGAGAATTCTTTGATCTGCAATTTTTTTTAGTATACCGAAATATAATATACACATTTATGTGGTCAAAGTTTTTCCATTTTAAAATTACATAGTATAATATCTAATATTTTTACATTGAAAAAGTAAAGATAAGTCTTTATTTTATTGTTACTGTTATTGTGTTATAATCTAATATCAGCCATAAAATTGCTATAAATTATGCATATATTGTATAAAATACCGCCATGTTTCGAAAGCATTGCAACTGATATAGCAGACCTAAACTGTAGAAACGTGGAAGTTTGTTTTTACAATGGTTTTACTATCGTTTTTGATAAAAAAAATATTTAATGACTTAACATTTCAAACAAATTCAATATTTAATTAGGAATATCATCGCAGGTGGAAAGTTAATAACTGGTATAGAATAACTTAAGGAATGTGATTGTTTTTAGATGCATTTATTGAATTTATAAAAAATGTTATAATCCGCTTCGATTAAAAAATATGTAGCATTGATAATAAAATATTTAATATGTTGAAAAAGTTACAAATAAGTCTAACGCATCACAATTATAAACCGTAGTGTAAATGCAATAAGCATTGCTTCACTTGTAATTTATCTTTAACTTTAATCTGTAATATTTTCTGTAACATTGTTATAATCTTACCAGACTGTTTACAATTGTATTTTTTGTCTGATTTTGATAATTTTATGATAAACTGCCTATCACGCGAATGAGACTTATCTTAAACATAGTCAGCCTAGCATAAAAATAGTCAATAATAACTGATCGTATAAAACAGTTTAAAATATTTATGATCAAATTTTTGACTATGATTTTATTACACATGTATACGTTAAGCAAATAGTAATAGTAAAAATTCGTCTACACGTAAGGTAATGTAAATATAACGAGTTGACTACATAGCTAAAGATTATGAAGGTAAGTTGGGATAGCGCAAATGTCAATATTCTACAATAGTTGGTTACTCGCTAAAGATTTTAATCGAGGTTCTAGTAAATGTAACAAATATATTAAAATAAATTATAGAAATCTAATTAAAGAGCATTAGTTGGATATTGGTGCAAAATTTACTGGGCTTCCATGACATGAATCAGAAACCATAAATTGTAAATAATTATTATTATATAGTACAGAACTGTTGCTAATCTGCGTTTAATTTAATTAAATGTAACTTATATTTTATTATTTAAATTTGGTTTCTGCTTGTGGATTGCTTTATAAATTAAATCATTTTGCATTCTGGTGAATTATAAACAAGTAGACAATATAATTCACCAATGCCGAATAAAGTTATGCAAAATAATGGACTAATCTTAACTGTTATTATCTTTACTCTTTATTATCAGAATCTTTTATATAATTTAGTCTCAGCTACATTAATTAGTTATTCATTAATTAGTGATTGCTGAATTATGTTTTATAATTCTGTCGCTAGAGTTCGCTCCACGCTGGAGAAGAAAAAGCATGCCTGCAGTGTACGTCACTATTCAACACTCGACTCTGACGTTACGCTGTGACGTCAGTGGTAGACCTAAACCAATCCTGACATGGTTCAAAGACGGACACGGTATTGACTGTACGGATGAGAAAAAGGTTTGAAACAGAAAATTCATGATAATTATTAATGCTAAAGATTTGTTTAATGCAATTTTTATTGGTGTAAGAAATTCTGAAATAATTTTATAGTAAATTAGAATGTTAATAGGATCCGATCATATATACAACGTTTACATTATAACATTAACTTTGTAAATATCTTTATTATATGTTAAATTAAACGATTGACTTGAATAAATTATTGGGAGTACAAAGAAGGGGAGGGGTTATTACGGGGAGGGAGACAATAATCTTTCGCTGATGATCGTTTTTGGACTTCACAAGTCAAGCAAAGTACAAGGGTAGACTTTATCTATCATTTCTGATATTTATTTAATTTAGATAATCAAAGGAAAGCATTCGCTAAAGATTATCAACTTGATATCAGCGTATGATAGGGGCAACTATACGTGCATTGCTTCTAATTCAGTTGGTCAACTGAGTCATTCGTTCAACGTTGACGTTGTTGGTTAGTTTGAAACAATACTGCAAGTTGTTCTATTCTGTGTTTAGTATAATACAAGTTTATTATTTTTCTAATGTAGTTTTAGGATGCCTTTTCTTGTAGATTAGCTAGAGCAGTATGTTTTCAAATTATTTTATATTTGGTGCTTTTATTTAATCTTTCAGTGCAGATTTTTGGCATAGTTTCTACTTGGATATACTGAAAATGGATGTACAAGTTTTTTATTCTCTTAATAATTCTATTTCTTTTATTGTATTTGATCATTTTGCATTTCAAACTTTAATTTCTAGCTCTAAATGTCTTTTAGTGGCATTAAGCAACAGAAAGAAACAAGTCACTTATAATCTGCATAATCTCAGAAACACTTTTTTAATATTTTGTTGTGCAGTTAGATATAGAGGCTTGCCACAAATCACAATGGGACCAAAGAATCAAACAGTAACAGAAGGAGAAAGAGTTGAGTTAAGATGCAGCTATTACAGCGACGTTGAAGCATTTATTCAATGGCTTAAATATAATCACATTAATGGATCAGATATAGATTCAGACGTCGAGTCTTATGTAACGACTCTTCAGGTATAAATAGTTTAACACTAGTGTATTTAAATTTTAAGTAATCTATTCATATTTTAATACACATGCATTTAGTAAACTGCATTCCATAAATTTTCTTTAACATTTTGTTTTAATAGCAAAGTGGTGGAGTTAATGTGACAGATGAAACTCGTTACGTCATGATGAACGTGACAGTCAGTGACACAGGAATGTACTCGTGTCAAGTCAGCAATAGTTTTGGTTCATCCGTGTCATATGCTTGGATTGATGTCATACCAGGTCGACTACTTAACTGCTTTTAGCTCAGTTAAAAGTAATTATATGAAGTCAATAAATGTCAATCTATACAATGTCAATGGATACAGCTAATGGTCTAGAATTGTACGATTTAGCAAAAAATTAATGTAAATTTCAATATTACATATTACTTTCAGCTCAGTACAACTCAGTTGAACCTTCATCAAGTAAATCTGATGAGGACAAATCTAGCATAACTATCGCTGTAGCAGTTTGTGGTGCTGTCTTAATAGTAGCAGCTTCCATCTTAGTTTTCATTTGCTGCAGACCCAGACACAAAGTTCTAGCTAAGATTGTATTTGCTGATTGTGAAGATGAAGACTTTGTTCAAGCTTATTATAATACTAAGAATAATGAGACTAAACGCGTTATTACATTACCACTGGATTCCGCATGGGAAATATCAAGTAAAAGGTAGCATGATTAATAAGTTAATACAAATATAAAAAATAGCGATTAATTGAATGATTATTGATTTGATAATCATGAATCAGTATTATTAAGTTAGATCATAATTATTCGTATTGTTAAGTTTAGTCAATATCGTCAGTAATTATCATTATTTATTTCATTATTTATAATGAAATGATTCAATTTTTAAATATAAAAATTAATATTTTTTATCAGCTTGCGATGAAATGGTGATATAAATCTAAATAACTAACATTGAGTAATTAAATATAAGTTTGATGGAATATAATGTGATATTAAAGTGTTCATTTCTACTCTGGAATTTACATGCGCATTATTTTATATCATTGTCGAATGAAATTTAAAGTTTCATATCATATTTTTTGTCTACAAAGCAAAACGTACAGTTCTTATTTATTTTATTTTAAATATTTTGTTAGGCTACATCTGAGCGAAGCTATTGGTGAAGGAGCCTTTGGAAAAGTTTATAAAGGAGAGCTTCGTCTTTCTAAACGAGAACAAACTTTTTCAGATTCTCTGGTTATTGTTGCAGTAAAGATGCTAAAAGGTATCTCAATTGTAAAATTTGTAATTATGTTTTATTAAAAATATGACTTGTATGACTCAAATATGCGACTCAATATCCGGCTATTAAATGTTAATGCTTCAATTTAATTCAAAAATGTAAGTAATTTTCAGCCGATTCAGATTAGTTTTAAGACTGGTTTCATTCTGATAGAAAAAAAAATCAGGATTTTAAAATATTTAATAATTTTGATCAAACTTATTTAAAGTATTTTTAACAGTTGTCAAAATTAGAAAAAACAGAGGGTATAGCTTAGAATTAGTTAAACCTAGTTTCAATGAGAATTTAAATTGCTTATGCTTAAGGTTAATCAATATTTAATCATGTTACTTTAAAACAAACAAATCAAGTAACAAATAAATAATGCAACTATTTATTAATTCATTCTATTCTAATTAATAACTGATGATATTATTTTTCAGATAATCCCACAGAGCAAGAATTGCTGGAGTTTGTAAAAGAGATTTGTGTAATGAAGTCCATTGGGCACCATGTCAATGTCATCAGATTTCTTGGCTGCTGCACACAACAGGGTAAACAAAAGTATTGAATTAAAGGAAGTGATGTTAATTAAAAAAACTGGCAGATATCAAATAGAAATCGATTTAATATCTATTTCTCTCCAGTCTCAAATGAAAAACGAAATTTGTAACGAAATAAGCATGAAAAAAGAATCATAATACACAAAGAAGCTACAGTGAACTTTGCAAAACACGTTCAACATGAGACCAAATCTTTCTGTTATATTACATGCATGAACTCACTGTTCATAAACACATACAATTCAATATTGTATACAATTCAATTCAAACTTTCATTTGCTGAAAAATAAAAGGGATTTTTGTTTTGTTTTTGCTGATTAGGTCCTCTGCAGATGATTGTAGAATTTGCAGCTCATGGCAATCTGAGAGATTTTTTACGAAAACATCGGATTTCTTCTACACTTGAATCTACATCCGCATTAAACTCTCTGACCAATGAGGATCAAGCATTGATATCCGACTCTGTGCCTCTCATTCATGGGGCACTTGTGCCTTTAGTGCTCCAAGTAGCTAACGGCATGAAGTATCTATCAGCTAAAAAGGTATTTGAGAGTAATTATTTAATTTATATATGTGCTTGACAAGAAAATGTTTAACATTGTACGAATGTATGTCTAAAATTTCAGCAATTTTGAACGACAAAATTATTTTGACAATTCGGATTGTAGTTATATGAAGAACATTGAATAAATTTAATCTGAAAGTGTGTGAATCGTTTAAGAGAGATGTCTCAGAAATTTCAAACTGCCAATTGAAACTCTGACTAAATGGTACAATAATGAAATATGCAAATATTTTTTATTTCAGATAATTCATCGAGATTTGGCTTGTCGTAATATCCTAGTGTCTGATGGAATGATTATTAAGATTGCTGACTTTGGTTTAACTCGCATTGTGCCTGGCAATGATCTGTATAGACGCAGAACAAGTGTAAGTTTGAGAAAATCTTACTGATATTATTATTTAATTGCATATTTGCTGATGAAATATAACTATTATTTTGTGGTCGATGCATAACTGTTGACATTGTTAAAAGTTAACAATAAAAATAGTAGATATAGGTTACGATTAAAATCCTAACATTTATCTCCCGTAATCAAAAAAATTAGAGTTGTAAATGCCGTATGCGGACGATTCATCCCTGGACAATTCATCCCGGACGATAGGGTTGGGTTAGGGTTAGGATTAGGTGTTAGGTTTAGGGTTAGTTTTAAGGTTAGGGTTAGGGTTATGGTTAGGGTAATGTTTAGGGATGAATCGTCCATTAGGGATGAATCCACTGGATCCGTGGATGAATCGTCCGGGGATGAATCGTCCTAGAACCGTAAATGCAGTTATAATTTTCTTAAAAGTTACATTGTTAACTTTGAACAATGTAACTTTTAAGAATATTATAACTGCATTTACAACTGCATAATTATTATGATTACAGTAGACATATGTTATGATTTTAATGCTGCAATTTGTTGTCTAATATTTTTAATCATGATTTGTTTTTATAATATATATTTATTATATTTATAATGTTTATCGTAGGTTTTTTAATTTTTTCACTTGTAGGGTCGCTTTCCAATTAAGTGGATGTCACCTGAAGCTTTATCTGACAATATATTCAGTACGAAGAGCGATGTGTAAGGATATTTTGAAGTCATACTTTTTCTCCTGTTTATTGTCATCTAGTACATTCTAATCAAATATTTAATCCGGTTTTAGTGCTTGAATTCTGCATCTTATTGGAAAGTAGCCGATTAATTCGTTTTGTTTCCGAATTATAATTATTATCTTGATTTACTATTATCATTAAAAATATTTTTATTGATATAGAAAGTTTGATTCATGAGCAAATAGTAGACAAGCAAAATAAGAAAATTTAAAAATTATGAAACTCTAGAGAAATATGTTAACAGAAAATTAATACAATACACATAAGTAAAGAGAAGAATGTAACCTGACAAATTTCTCATGATCAATACTTGTACTATATATAGCAATATTATAGCAATTTTTTTCATTTTATTAGTAACACTACTTCAGTCTGATTTAAATTTAATCAATCGTTTCAAGTTCTATGAAACAAGTGTTTTCTTTAAGATATCTGTTAATTTGTTTTCTATAGGTGGTCGTATGGAGTTCTATTATGGGAAGTATTTACTTATGGAGAGACTCCTTATAAAACTATTTCTGTTGAGAATCTGTTTACAATGTTACGAGACGGGTACAGACTTGCTCGCCCACCATTGGCTACTGAAGAAATGTAAGTATATAAATGGAATCTCAAAAAATTAAAGAAAAAACAGTAATAATATTATAGTTATATACTCAGATAGTAATTATAGCTTCTATACAATTGGAAAAGTATAATATTTAAATATTTATAGCACGTAATTGCTTTTATCTAAAGAAATCTTATCAAATAATTTTGTTTAACCTAATCAAATAAATACAAAAAAAGCTGTAATTGATCATCAAGTGAATCATTTAATAATGATTCATTGATGGAATCATGCTAAATTTAGAGCTAATATAATTCATCGCACTCTTTGTATTTTTAAGAAGCATATAACACAAGTGCATCGTTAATGTTACACAAATCTTCAGGTTATTGAATGCACATTCCAATACTAGTAACATTATCATACGCGAGGCCAAAATGTCACGTTTGTAAGTTCAGACTAATACAATTTTAATATTCTGTGTGGCGTACTGAAAATTTCAAAGGCTTGCAAGTGTATCTACAGCAATGAAAAGAATTCGCTAGATTTGTACATTTTATTTATTATTTACATAAGAACTATCCAGGCATTATGAAAACTAAGTAACACAAATTGTGACGATTTAGTAAATGTTTAATCTAATATTAAATACTTCATGATTTACTCTTAAAACCTAAGCTTATATACTGTTGCTCATGAATAAGTCTACTTTATGCTAAATACCAGTATAATCGTTTTACAGAATATCAGTGTATAATTATAATTAAACTTAGATGGGGATATAATTCTTGCATTATATCCCAGCTATATTTTGTTTTGCACGCTTTTTTGTGTAATTTACATTAGTTACTAATCCTTTAAACATTCTTAATCAGTTCCAGTTTTGGACTAAAAAGCTGTCAAGCAAAAGTTATTTCACTATCCCCTGAACCGATTTAGATATTTTTTCAACATTATTAAGCTTTCTATTGACTCAAATATAAATTTTCTCGCATTAAATTTAAAATAAGTGTCTTACACGAATTAAATCATTATCGAGAAAAAATTTATACAAAAAACGAAAATTTATATGATTAAACAAACATTTTTTTTATTCAAATCTGCTATTCGTTTCTTAAACACATCAAGTAATTGTAAAACCGTTTCATCTAACTAGAATAAAGCTACCCTTTTAAATACTTTGTAATGCAATATAAAAAGCCTATAGCAAGATATGGAATAATATTGTGGTAAAACAGCAAACCAACAACAACAACGGTTAATACCACAACAACCATATGGAAAAATTGCGAAATTTATAGGTTTGATTTTGAATGTTTTTATAATTATATTTATTCAGATATGAAGTAATGCAAAGCTGTTGGCAGTTCAATCCTTTCGATCGTCCAACTTTTTCTCAACTTGTTACTGCTCTTGAAAAAATCTGTGGCTCAATATCGCCTTCAAGTGTAAGTTATATTATTCAATTTTAAAATATTTTGTATAGTTTAAGAAATATGCTTTCTCATATTTCAACCAAAAAAATTAATTATACGCCTTCATTGACGTTAATGTAATGTTGTCATCACTGTTCAATATTCAAAGTAACATTATTAATATTTGACATATTTTGTTATTGACACTAATTAGATATCCTGTCCTTAAATAAAAATTAAATATCCCAATAAGTTTACATATGTATAACTATATATTTCAGGATTACAATCCAGTCGAATCAAGAGACGCTACCTCATCTGCGATTGGAGGACACGTTACTACCTCGTCTGTGATTGTAGGAAACGCTGCCCATATCTCAGAAATCACAACACCACCTGGTTCAAGCAGTGTTCATCCTTTTGTAAATGGCAGTCTGGACAGTCAGTATTCATCTTGGTCCAGCAACTGTACGTCTGAAAGTAGAAGATCTCATGTGCCTCTTCTCAGCTGACATTACATAACTATTTCTTTTCATTGGCAGCAAATATGTTTATAACAATTAATAAAATCAATAAAAGTTTAACGTCTGTTTAACCGTCGTGGGACGATGTCGCAGACATATATGAAACTGTAATATAGTGTGTTATATTTTTGTTAGTTGAACTTTAATAACAATATTGTTTTTAAAAGTAACTGAATGTAAGCCTAATTAGAGACAAATAAACAAAGTCAGAATAATCTTAAGTAATAATTAGGCTACACACACACACGCACACACACACACGCGCGCACACACACACACACACACACACACACACACACACACACACACGAATTTTAGCTAACAATATGCTGCAATGCACTGATAAAACCATCTTGCATAAATGCCTCCTAAACACGCTCCAAGATTGCAGCCCCATATATTAATTAGGCCTATATCAAATGCTTCATACAACGTGGAATTGTACAGTTTTTTGTAAAAGTAATTAGTAAACGCTGAGTGCATTAATAAGACAATCTTGCAATAAAAGCCTCCCAAATAAAGCTTTTATTGCAAGTTTTTATGTCTTTTTATAAGAAATAAATTACACGCTCCAAACAAGACTGCCATCATTACATCAAAAGTTGAATAAGCCCTATACTAAAAAATCACACAAGTTTTTTTAATAAGTATCTATAAGATGAATGCAACGACGAAGCAACTTTTTAACCTAAGCAGGAGACCGATACATTTACTAATATGCATCGAGACCAAGACCTCGATCTTCATAACACTATGATAAAAGGTCTTGAGCTCAAGACACTGGACCTTTCATAAAGATCTAGAAGTAGCCAACAGAGAGTTCGGCTTTTTTGTCATCTAGTTGTCAGTCTCTGGCTTTCAGTGTTATATTACTTAAATATAAATACAAATAAAATGATTGATCCTCGTTAACTATAAGGAAAACGATAAATAAAATGATTCCTGCAAGTAGTAGTAAATAATAAATAAAAAGAATGAAAATAAAATAATTAGAACAAACGATAAATAAACTGATGGAAGTGCAAATAAGTAAAATGAAATGGTGTAGTAGATATTATTTCTTTAAAGTTTCAAGTTACAGCTTGAGACAAATCTAGAAGCAATTAGTTTCAATCAGTGCGCCTAATCGATCGAGAAGCTAGATCAGTTGCTTTTCCAATTTAAACAAATTTACAAAATTAATTATAACTTTTCTCTATATATACAGAAGATCATAATATAATATAATATAATATAATACGCTTAAACATTTAAGCAAATGATATTTTAGATTTATCTAATCAGTGCGCATAAAAGATATAATTTTTGTGCGGACCCCCCCCCCCCCTTCAGACTATTTCTAGATTCGCCACTGGGTG
>JAQIXG010000811.1:0-27241 GCA_034700105.1 Oconnorella tubifera
TATACTCTATCATTATATACTCTATCATTATATACTCTATCATTATATACTCTATCATTATATACTCTATCATTATAGACTCTAATCATTATATACTCTATTATTACACAGTAAATAATGTATTAAATTTTATTCATAATAACTAAATATAAAACCAAAACAATAACAAAAAACAAATATAATTATCATTAAGAACACCTTTAAATAATTATGTAAACATCAACAATAAACTGCAAAATTAAATAATACCTCTTTTAAAACTCTTAAATATATAAATGGTTTACGAGATACATACGAAAAAGAAGAATCATTTTGCGGAATGCAAAATTATGATGCTACAATTACATCTTTTAGAATTTTGCTTAATCAGTAAGATATCAAAGCTTAATCAGTAAGATATCACTTGGACAACATACTCTACAGTATTATGCAAAGTCCTGTATTCTTTCTAGAATTAAGTGATTAAAATTCAAATATTATTCGACTCCTAATATAAAGCTATAGAAGTAAAAACAAGCTTAGCAAACAAGTTTTCTTAAAATTTTAATGACTTTAAATTTAATAAGAAAATACTGAATCTACTACGATACAATATAAATCTATTTACCATGCCAAATGCTTGTACATTCTCATCTAAGATATATTTCTCTGGATAGACATTATCTAGATACCACTTGAAGCTTTTACACTGAAGTCTCTCTCTTAATGCTTTGCGTTCACTCAGATCACCAACATCTTTATCCTAGTAGTAAATACAATTTAGGTTTATCTCAAGATAACTCACACAATAATAAAGCTATATTGTAAAAAATGTATCATTTTTCAACTTTTAATTTTTTCCCAGACAGCAAAGATTTTACAATGACGTTATGAAGAGTAATCATCGTGATTCTTTGACAATATATGAAACTATAAAGTCTAATCAGAAAATAGATATAATTTCAACTCAGTAATTAATATGCAGTGATTAAACACTGATTCTTTATTTTTACATAATTCTGACATTTGTTAAAATCTTCATAAAATCTAATATAGTGCTACATATGATCTATTAGAGACAAATGTTCCTGTGATATATGAACGTTTCAATTTTAAAAGGAAGAGAGTTGGATGTAAAGTTACTAACAATGAGATCTTGGCGATACATGTAATACATGCGCTTGTATCCATCCATCCATACCTCAGCCAAACGCTTAGAATTCTTACCATGAGAATCTTTCTCTGTAGAAGTATAATAGGCAATGTACAGCATAATAGCACGTTATAATATACAAACATACATTAGCATCATATACCATACAAATAAATATTAGAATGGCATAATATACAAATATACATTAGAATGGCATAATATACAAATATACATTAATATCGTATAATATACATTATATACGTACGTGGAAATGTATACGGATGAGCTCCACGAAATATATGACCCACACGAGAACAAGGCAAAAACTCTAGCGACCCCCCACACATCCAAGCCTGGGGCAAAATAAAAATATATATAAAATGAAATATTACAAAAAATTGAAATTACAATTCAATTTTATAATGTTCATATAAACAATGACATAAGACATTGTTGACATAAGACGTATACAGCGAATACAAGTGTTCAGAAAAGTATCAAAAGTAAATGAAAAGTATAAACTTTTTTAACTATTACAAGAAATGTTTATACTCCGTTATGGTGTTTATAAAAGAAAGGAGAGAATTTTTAACATCAATGTAGTGCCTATTGATTTGCTAACATAGTAAAGTAAATTTTCTGCCTTTGGGATTATTGAAAGGACTGTTTTAAGAGCCAAATTTTAACACTAAGTAGCCGATATACATGCAATTTACCAGCATCAAAGTTATCAATCATTTATCATTATTATGCAAACAATTACATAATTAAAATACATCACAACTAGAAAGTCATTAAATTAGAGATGCCCTTAGTAAAATCCCAATCAAAAAATCTAGACAAGTTTTGAATAGAAGATTCAAGAAACACAAAATAAACAAACCAAAATAATCCATTCAATCTGTTAAAATTATTCTATTAACATTCTCACAATACAATTTAAATGTAATTCGTAAAAAATTATGAAAATAAACTGTACCCTGAATGAAATTTCTAGATTCTCCCCACCCCACACATCCATGCCCGGGTCATACGCTCCAATCTCATAAAAGTACTTCCTGTCTAGAGCAAACAGTCCCCCGGCCATTGTTGGAGACCTGTTAAAATAAAGATTTATCATCAAAATATCATTTTAAAAAATATCTTTAAAAATCAAAACCACGAGTTCCTATTTCACGTATATTCATTAATAAACCAAAGACATTAATTTTAATTAACCTACATAAATACACAAATCAACAAAAAATTCTAATTAAACTAATTATACTTTTAATCTTTTAACTTCAATGTATTTCTAGAATTTTGTTAATTACATTAGGAATCATCACATTACTTATAAATTAATATCATTGCATTACTTGTAATCATTACAGTTTTTATTACATCATGATAATGTAATATCATTATATTTTTCTTAATATCATCGCAATACTTTATCGTTAATCAATCCAAAAACTTGCATTCTCCAAACGAGACAACACCACCGACTAATATCTACCTCGCAGGGTCCGCTTCACTCTTTCTCCTCTTTTTCTCTCTCTCAGGAACCGATCTCCAGGTAAAATGCAGACTCCAAGTAAAGCCCCCCACTGCGAGGCCCCCGTTGCCCGAGAACTCTAAAGTTTTATCATTAATGGCATCTATCATGGGACACACAACGGCTCTACGATCTTCTAATATACGAGACACTATCGGCTCAATCCTAGTGGATCCAATAAATGTGCAATGATATAAACGCAACTTTTAATAAATTATCACACATTAAGCGTTCTGCAGAGATATGCACTTCAATATAACTGATAGGGAAAGGGAAGGGGAGGGAGGGCAAAAAGGACTTAAAATTTAAATTTTTAAATACAAATAAATGTATTAAAGACTTGTAACAATAACTGTAGGCTGTATAGAAGTTGTCAATAGATTTATCGTCAGAACAACGAAGCATCACATTATTCCAATTTATATCATTACATCACAAATCACTCCTATTACATCATAAATCACTCCTATTTACATCACATCACAAATCGCTACATCACAAATCATTCCTTTCTACATTACTACATCACAAATCACTACATCGCAAATCATTCCTTTCTATATCACTACATCACAAATCACTACATCACAAATCATTCCTTTCTACATCACTACATCACAAATTACTACATCACAACTCACCAGTGATCAGCCACCTCGCAGTGAGCGTCAAGAAATGCCAGGACTTCTCCTGACGCTGCGTCCGCACCGGCAACACGTGCGCGTATCAAACCCAGACGCGCCGACGCTTTTACCATCTTTACAATATTGTCTGGCCACGCCTTCTTTACCATAGTATCAAACTCCTCCCCCAACTCAGCTACAACCAACAGCAAAACAGCTATTAATATATATTTTTATACATGTATATATATCTTTATTCGTCATAATACAAGTACCATATTGCTTTAATTCTAATTAACTGTACATGGAAATCCAAATATATATATTCATATTTGTCAAGGCTTGCTAGAGAAGTGATCAGAGAGTTGGATTCGGATGAACAGATCCACATTCAAATCTCAAGAAAAAATTCTTAATGCTCACTATTTCTAGTAACTTTTTGCATCCTTTAGTAAGACGCTTAAATTTACAGCTATGTCAGAGACATCATTCATATAATACGGTAACCCAGACATTAAACTTAACTTGCTGCACCCTTTAGTAAAGTGCTTAAATTGCTAACTACGTCTAAGACAATGTTCTTATAATAATGTTATCCATGACATTAAACTTAACCTTAACCCAAACCTTAACTTAACTTGACAAAAAAATTCACAACTTGAAACTGATATAATATGCACTGTGGCATCATTTAATTATATCCAGTTAAACCTGTCGATGATCATTTTGTCATTTATCTAATATATATATCATTGCCTTGCTATATTAACGAATAATTAGTAAGTAAAAGTTGATTTAAAACCAACGTCTGTCGCTGAAATCATCCAGTAGAACGACTTCGTGTAGATATTGCGGCGGTGTCCGGTTCACAACGCTATGAACAGTGCGCAGGATTGCTGATGGTGCCTCATTGCAATAAACTATGACGACACTGACGTTTGGCATCTTCTCAGGGTAGGTTAAGCTTTTACATCTACACAAATAATTCTATAATATATTAGAATGTTAAGTGATATTTTCTTCATGTAAGTCAATATAATACACGTATGTATATATGTTACTGTATAACTGCAAGAGAATTAAAATTATAAGCTATAATTATAATAATAAATATCAAATATTACAAGAATTAACAAAATACAGACTAATACAGACTAATCATAATTTCAACTCTAATTTTAATCTACAAATTTGTATTAAACACAATAAAACAATATTTGATTAAGATCATATTAATGTAAGGAATTATAGCTAAATAACCAATAATCTTAATTATGATTAATGCTTGTGTGTATTAATCATTTGAAAATTGCTCCCATTTCATTTATTATTACAGATAGAAATTAAAAACAATAAATATTTGAAAAGAATTTACCATCAGCTAACTAAAACACAAATAAACTTGATCCAAATAAAGAGAAACATACGCTGAATGTCTGAGATCTGGCACCCGTCTATCCATCGCAATCTTATTACTTGCTATAACATTAAACGTTTCTTTTTCAAATAATCTATCAGCTTCTTTCTGATCCTCAGAATTTAGAACAACACCCACACCTCCCTCCCCCGGACCCTGAATGTCTTTAGGCCTAGCAAGTGCTCTCTTAAACCTCTTTTCTCTGAAGTCTACGACCTATAATACAGTAAATATAAAGTAAACGTCAAATTTCATCAAATACAATTTCGGCACATATTCAGTCCAAATTCAATCAAAATAAAGATTATGGCACATTATGGTTTAAGGTTAAATCCTAAGCCATAGTTAATATAGCTAACTAGGGATTGGGACTAGGGTCTAGTAAGGAATTAGGGTTAAAATTAGCATCCAATTAGAGTTCAGGAATAGAATTAGAGTTCAGGAATAGGATTAGAGATCGATTTGTACCAATTAGGATTTATTTCTAACTGAACTCGTTGTAACTCAAATATATAACACTTGATGAAATAATCATAATTGATAAAAATAAATCTAACATCAAGAAAGAAACTAACACAATAAATAAATCGAGAATGAAATAATCTACCGTACCATACGCAATTCTAATAATAATTAACAAACTCTCATTTATAATTAATAAATCAATCTGAGCATTAAGCAAAAATGTAAAATATATTAGACAAGTAAATAAAACAATTTCTAGCTTACCTCAGACCAGGAATTGAACCCATCAGGTAATTCCCTCCCCGCCCCCCTGTCATGATCATGTATGGGATGCTGATCGTTTGGAGCGTAAGGATCAACTCTATTTTGATTTGAGTAGAGAAAGTAAAGAGCCACAGTGTAAATATAGAAGACAAGGAATCCAACAAGGATCCAAGATGACCATTTAAAACAAGTCTTGGCTAAAAGTCGTCGAACCATTATGCTAGAGGGACAGTGGCCACATCAACATCACTGTAAAACAATGAGTAGCCTGGATGAATCATTAAGTATAGTAGTAATAGTCTAATATGCAGAACAAGAAAATGCAAAAAAAATTCTACACAAATGGTCAGATAGATGAGTATTTAACATAATATAATAACTGAGCATAACAGCATTTTATGGCACTCCTAAAATTTGTCAACCGTCATAAATAATAATTTGAAATCTCGCATTTTGGTATTTATTTTTTATTTTTATTTTTTTATTTTAATCTTCACACATAATTTTCATAAATTAACAAATTTTATGAGGGGTTCCGTATAATGCAGTTATGCCCATAATTATACAAACCAGTTAACAACAGTATTAAAGTACTAATAGTAACTATTGTATAGAATATCTATATATCTATTTATTTATTATAATACACTAATTATTCATCTCACCTTCTAGGCAATTTTTAAAATAATTTGTAAAAATTATAATAAAATAAATGAATCTTTAGTCAAATTTTGTAACAAAATTACAAATATTAAATAGACACGTAAACAAACTAGTTATACTACTAGTTATACTGCACAATGAGTCAAGCAATTATAATCTGTTATATTTTCAAGTCAAAATTGTCTTTAATATTTAACCAATCGGTATAAAATAATCTTTAATTATTATATTGACTTGTTAACTAATTGTGCTTTTTATCAGGTCTTATTTTTTCTCTAATATGTAGTTTAAATTGTGTTCAAAATCTAGTAATGTTGGTTGAAAACTTTACAAATAATTAATTCGAAAATGAATAATAGATTTTATAATGTACAGTGTATTCTGTACTGTAGTGTATATTTATAATTATTGTATAATACTATCATAATGTTTGCTGACTTATAACAATTAAACACAAATTATAATTACTGGTATTGAATAACAGAGCATACAAGTTTTGTGTTAACTTTTATGTTTTTGTTGTGAATTTGATTTTTTTTGCTCAACTGTATATATATATATATTTAACTTTTAAAATATATAGTTGAGAAACATATACAATAGTCTATTTACCGAATGTATTTAAATAGATTTAAAGTAAGTGAATATAGGATTTAAATACGATTGAATTAAGCATAATAATTTAAAAAAGTAATTTTTTTATATCAATTTATCTTCTAATATTAGTATGATCATAAATTCATTGCTTTGTCATTAGTGCATTTTCGGTCGTTTCCTGTCCTGTAGGAAAGGGAGGGGGTTTATAATCCTCACAACCCCCTGTCAAAAATGTTTACTAGGGGATTGTGGGAGTTTTAACCCCCTTCCCCCCTGTTGGAGGTAAAAAGTAACAGTTTTGTTAATTAACGGTGTTAAAAGTGTGAGTTAATATTTAATGACAATTTCCATTGTGGCGATTCCAGTTGCGGATCCATGCCATTCAGTGGAAAGGAGGGGATGCGATTTTTTTTCAGAGCTGACCTTATTTCTAATTTTTTAATTTTAATTTTTTTGGTCGTCGACTAGGCTTTAAGTTTTTAAGGAAAAGTTTAAAGTTGATAACATTGCAGGATTTCTAAACAGTGTAATATGAACAATACAAATATATCTGTATCTATAGAAGGCAACAAGCTTTGCATTTAGTTCTTTTACAGACAAGTTTGTTAACAATGTAGGGGGCGGGGGCGATCACCCCATCGTTCCCGCCCCCTATGGATCCGCCACTGAACGATTAACTTAAATATGCTCGTAGGAGACATCGGAGATCAAATATAATGAGAACCTACAAAAGAACATCAATTGTATTCCTGGCGCAAACACCTTCTCCCATAGTCAATCCCCGGATACGCCACTGAATCTAGTATTGCATAAATGTTGGTCATTGATATTTTACTCGAATTTATAATGTACATAATTAAAACCTAAATTAAACGACCGCGAGTTTGTTTGTTTTCACATCCGGCCGACAATTAGTTTGAAATTTAAGAACACTGAGAACCCTAGCTGGTCCTTGACTAAATCTGCCCATTCCTTTTCCACTAGTATCTTAATATTCTTATTTATCACATTTCGGTTAAAAACTTTAAACGGGACTAATTTTTAATAATTTATTGTTGCAAATCCCGAAACTTTTACATTTTTAAAATTGATCTTACCCAATGAAAGATTTTCTTAGGAAATGAAAGGTTGAAAACTCGTATTTTTACAATATTATGGAAGAAGGGACAGGAAAGGAGGGGCAGGATGGGGTGAGGGCAAGATGGGTGGGAGGTGACAGCAGGAGGATATGGACGATTTACTAATAAGAATGTCATATAATGGTACCGGTACTTTTGTCTATAGTCAAAACTTGAAAAGTAGGTTAAAATAAAATTTATCCCTTGCGTAGATCTAAATCTAATAGTTTTTAAAGATTATTCTGAGTAGTATTCGCTGAACAATTAATACGCGTACAATGCAATGCCCTGTCACCAATTTCACGTACGGTTATTCGGACATTTACCTAGACATATATCATATGACGTACGCTTATAATTGTAGGCCAACATGTGGTTTAGCGTCTGTTTCGAGATATTGTCACGATCGAGTGATTTCGATAGGCCTGAGTGAGACCAAGGCAATGCTTCGTGTTGACAGTATAAACTTATTTATGGCTCGCGGTATAGTGAATCGATTGGGCCTGGTATTATTTAGCCTAGGTATATTATGTCGTGCTTTGTTAATAGGGCTAATGGCTTAATATTTATGACGATTCTTCATAATTTCTTCAAATAAGCCTAGTTACTATAACGTGCTAGTAAAAGTGACGAGTAAGTTTGAACTTAGAGTTATTTGGTATTCATTCTATCAAAGTAGATAGAAGTAATTAAGACGCCTACACTTTTAATTAGCGGATATTGGAGTTGAAAATTTTAAGAAGTTGTAGTTCTAATAGTATTATTAAGAAACTTTTAGAATGAAAGAGCTGATGGTAAACCAATTAGAATAAACTTAATTGTTTTATTGTTCAGTTACAGATATGAGATTTTGTTATGATATTAGTAGTAGTGAAATTTAATGTAATACGAGAATGGTATATACTAATCAAGATGATAATTAAGTATCTGGTAATATATTATCTGCTTAATCATCATTATCATTAATGATAATGATGATTATCGACAATATTATTATAAAAGTTTTTTTTATTGTAAGCTTTATTTCAGGAATATTGAGCTTACTGTTGGGTCAATATAGATTATTAGATGTAGGCCTATTATTATTAATATGTGTATAGGATTTAAGTTGTAGAAATAGTAAACAGTAAGCCTGGATTTTATTGCTGTTATTCTATCCATAGTACATGTGCTTATTTATTTATTCAAATGTATTCCCAAAATTTTATTGACAATGTTAAAATTTGGTTCATTTTACAGATCGATGTTGAAAGTAATGAAATGGCTTTTTCTATCAACTTGAAAAGATTTACAAATGTATGTATATACGTTTATTATGTTAATATATCCTCTATTTATACCGGTACTCTGGGCTAACACAATTCAATTTACAATGATAGTGAACCTTTTTTTCTTATTGTAGGATTTTTGTTGGGTGTGACGTTATGGTTACAATTAGGGTTAGACTAATTTTATCATTATGGTTAGATTATGCAGTCTTATATGATTGTTTACGAGTTTCATATAGTATATTATTTTGTTTTCTTTCTAGTGTTCCTCAGCCAACATTTTACGCCTATCTCTCGTAGTAAATGCAGTATTTCTATTCGTGGGTCTTATGCGCATTGGTCTCTCTCAAGTTTGCAGCGGATCACTACCCTTATCTTCAGATGACATATCTTCACATCAAAGGCAACATTTCGATCCACTTGTGGCCTATAACAGTAGCGTAATGAGCGAACAACCATTGGTTCCAAACATTGTCCACTATATTTGGTATAATACGGAGCAGAGACCGTTGCAGTTTCATCACATGTTGTGCATACTCAGTGCATTTAAGCTTCTTCAGCCTGATGTCATTTATTTCCATACTAATCTAGCACCAGTGGGACCATATTGGAAACGAGTGATGCAGTTACCAAAGTTTAAGGTTAGAGGTTTTTAGTTTCTTTTGTGAAAAGTAGAAAAAGCTTGGACAAGGATTTTTATAAGCAGATTAAAATATAAAATGGGATAATATTGTTTGGACTATTGGACTATTTGAACTACTATATCTTTAACACTTCTTTTGTTATATTGATTTCTGCTTGTAAGAACTCTGTAGTTCTAACATCTTTAAACATATACATTGAATGACATTCATGTTTCCGTAATGATCAAAACATGACAATATATGTTTTCACAACGACTGGTCTCGTATATGTAATGCCATGGTAATAAATTATGCTTTTTCATATGAGACGTTGCTCGAGATCTCTACCACAACATCTAAACCAGTGGTTCTCAACCTTTTCTGAATAGTAACCCACAAGTAATATCCAAAGCTTGAGTGGCAATCCCCAGAACAGCTTTTATCACTCAATCAACAATTATCAACATCAAAATACATGCTCATACAACTAGTATTATTGCTAAAACCTTTGGTAATATAATGTGTTATATTTATGTGGTATAAAATTTAGTTTTGTAAGGCTGCAAGTGATCATGGTATTTACATACTGATGGAAGATGACTTTTGAATAAATCAGGCATGTTCTGATGAAACAATTTCATCAAATTAATTTCTGTTGCTTTTAAGTAACCACCCCCCCCCCCTCGCTCGCAATAACTGGGTAATCCCATCTTGACTTCCTAGGCGATCCGTAGAGGGTTAAAGGTTGAGAACCGCTGATCTAAGCCATGAAAAAAATATTTATATAAATATATATGATCAAAGACTAAATTCGGTGACCTGTAACTATTGTACTTTATGATCAGCTTGTTGTAAGTGTAGTGTTTGATTTAATGTAAAACTAAATAAATGTTAAATTTTGATCTGTACAATAAGTTTATTATTTATAAAGATGATGTCTGCCTCTGGTTCATACATTTTTTTCCTATCAAGGTTGCAGTCAGATAAAAATGTGGTAATAATATATTTATAGGAAATAAAAATAATCATAAATAATAACAGAATAGATAAGAATCTTAAAAATGTATCTTAATGGTATTTAGTATTGAATTTGTAACAGATGCTAAGTACACATTGTAATATATCACAATTTAAATGCATGTTGTTGAAGCCAATATGTGGGTGGGTTTGGGTTTATTAAATGAATTTTTATGGCTGATTTGATTGATAAATGTATTTGGGATCGTTTCGTTGGGTACTATTCAATTTATTTTTGAAAGATTAATTTACACTAGGGTATTACTAGAGTTAAACACAATTATCAGTTTAAAGCTGAAGAGAATTGTAGAAGTTCATTGTTCTGCTGTTACATTATTGCATTATCACTTTAATGGCATTTGTCAATAACACAAAGAATGCTTTTACTTGCACTTATCCCCATGAATGAATAAATTGTTATTTTTCTTCATTTTACAATGGGTAGAGGTTTAATGTTATATGTTTTGTTATATCCTCAGTTTTGTCAATCTCACAATAGGCTAATGGATTTGTTGGCATAATTTTTGCAAACTTCAAAGAAAAGCTCAAAATGTAGGCTGTAAGAAAAAGAATGTTTGTAAATACGTATATTACAGATATTGTCTATGAAAGATTGTGACCTCGAATATTAGACCAATCGGAACTATTAGACCAATCTGAATAATTTTTATTGCAATCGTTATTTATACCAGAATGACAATGAATTTGATCGATTTACTGATTGTAGCAACAGCTATCATTTTGTAATAAAGAACGCTAAAAAAGTTTTATTTGGGGTCTATTTAATCATATGTTTTCTTATTAAAATATGAAAATATTTGCTTAAAACTTGATAAATGATTGCTGCATTTACTATAAACTTTTATTTATTTTTTCTTAAGAGATGTGATATATTGCAATGTTAAATCATGTTATTTAACTGCTGTATGTATAAACTTTATTACAATCGCTATAGTATCATGTAATTTAAATACTGTATACATGTATACATTTAATACTATCGCATTGTCTCATGTCATTTTACTCCATTTCTTTCTAGATCAACTACAGACAACCGCCTACCGTTCTATTCGGTGAAAAGGTGAAAGATCCGGCTTTCTACACATCACATTCAAACGTTGATCGAGTGAAAGTATTAATGGAATACGGAGGAATCTATCTTGACTTGGATGTTCTTGTTACACGACCCTTTGATGAACTCAGACGATATCCTTGCACCATTGGACGTGAGCAGGAAACAAAGTCATGTGGTAGTCTCATTGTGTGTGCCAAGGATTCACCTTTTCTACTGCTCTGGATTAATTCTTATCTAGACGACTATCAGGTATTTTTATTTGTGATAAATTGTTTGTTTTTAATCACAGTTGCAGTATAAGAAAGAGCAGTGATGCTGTGATCTAAGTATAATGGTTCAAAAATTTGGTTATGGTTTAACTCAGTTTTCCAAATACTTATCCAAACATAACTATGTAAAATTTAATTAAAAGACGACATATCTATAATTGTTAGCATTATACATATGTACCAATACATATAGGTATTATTAAACTACTGATAACACGGGATTCATATTTTCTTAAAAAGGCATGGTAATAGTAATGATTGTTCTTGTTTTATACGAACTTGCGCCTTACTCTCAAGAATTGTTAAAAAAAGCTAAGTTATCCAAAATCTTAATTGTCATACTGTTTTTAATACTATATTTGTTATATTAAAAATGATTTTCTCATATAAATATTCAAAACTCTTTCAATTACTATGTGTTCGTCTGATAGATAACTGAATGGGCATACAACACCGGTCAGGTTCCATTCAACTTAGCCCGCCGCTACCCCCATCTAGTCCATCTTGATGAGAACCGCATCAATCGACCAAACTTTAAAGAACTAGACGTCATCTGGGGCCCTTCTCATTTCAACTGGCAAAACAATTTCGCTGTACATCTGTGGTATCGATTATGGAGAGACATGAGTCCGTATTTCAGAGGAATCGAACCAAATGATGAGAATGTTAAAACGTGGAATAGTACTTTTGGTGAAATGGCACGAACAATATTGTATGGGAATAAGGCTATGATGCATGCTGATTAAGTTGTATTGCGTGTGTATTATTTAATATTTTGAACTTTAATATTAACTTAAGACAGGATTGTATATAAATGAGAATGTTGTAGTTGTGGTACAGAGGCCAAAGTGGTAGCAAGTGGTGGGGGAGGAATTGGAGGGAAGAGATTATATTGTCCACTATAGGAAATAATTCATTGTATCATTTCTGTTTAGTAATACTGCTACTTTCTTATATTAAATTAAATCAGTAGCCACTAATAAGGGCAAAAACTTTTTAAAAGAGGCCCTTCCTTCCCAGATACTATTTTTTTTAGACACATTAATTTTATATCATAATGCTTTATCAAGTTGTTTTCTCAAAAACTTAAATTGAAACAGTTTTCTAAGCTTTTTGAACTAATTTTTCCGTCTCCCCTCCCCCAAAAGAGAAAGATTTTCGTTGTGCCATTATGTATAAGTATACTTTGTAAATGTTCTATCAAATACAGGTATTTAGATTAATTTGTATTATTTATTGCTCTGCATTATAATTGTATAATTGTTTACTCTGTATTTTAATACTTTAATTGTAGGTAATATTTATGTCATCTCTATGTCCTTGCTTTAGTTTGTAGAACATTACAATCATTAACAATTTAAACATGATTTAATGAAATATAGCAGCATGCTCGATGCTGAATGATATCTTTGCATATTTCACTAATTATACACAACATTAAATGTCTGTGCATTTGGATCAAGTGAGCTACTAGTCAAAAAATACTGTTAAATATCACGCTGATAAATTTATTGTGAGAAAACTAACCTCTATATTTTGAAATATGATAATGCTCCTGATGTAATATGATATGTTTTGCACCTGTTTGTTCAAAGCTTTGATAAAGAGATAGAGCACAGGACAAATTCAGGATTTTTTTTACATAAAAGCTAACTTGTTGCGCCCTGATGCCTATATTGGCAATTATTCATTGTTCATTTAATAATGTAACCAGAGGTTAAAACTTAAATAACATTTTTTATTTTTTACCCTTTGTAAAATTGGTATTATAATTTAATTCTGCTATTAAAATAAAATAGAGACAGAGTGGGCCAAAAAGAAGCGCAGTGAAACAAAATGTCACATAGCAATATAATACTGTTTTAAAAGATTTCTGAATTCATACATTACTGAATTTGAAAATAGATATTAGTTGTAACATTGTTATTTACTTAGTTATTTAACTATGCCATATTTTTTGGCACACCCCATATAGTAATTAAACACCAAGACGTTATAATGTTTATATGAATGTAATTTATTAATGTATATTAAGTTACTTGTATATATATTATACTGCTTGTTTCACGATTAAATATATATTGCACAAACATATTATTCATGTTTTGTTATTTGAGTAATATTCATGAACTCAATCAAAATATGATATAAATTAGAATAAAAATATCAAATTCAAAATATTATATAAATTATAATAAACATATATGTAAAAGTTCAACACATACAGGAATCGTGTTGTAATCATAAAGTTGATATTGAAGGCTCTTATAATTTTAATGAGGTTTCTATAAAGAACGATACTTTAATTAGTTCTAATTTTAAATTGTGTCTATTCTTCTATCTGTCCCATTATCTGATACATGTAGACATCTGATAATTCACAGTAAAAATATAATACTTTCTATAAAGGCATAAAATCTTAATTACTACTTTTAATCATTTTCTGCAAAATTTTAATATCAAATAATACCAAATTTTAAAAATAAGTTCAAAATATACGCCTACATTTATTAACGATTTATTACTAATTATTTATTACTCATGCACAATACTTATTAAACAAAACAAAATCAAGTGATCACAGTATACGAAAATGCAATAAAGTTTGGTCCAACTAACATACTTATGAATAAAACAAAACTATTAAAATATATGTGCATTATTATAATATACAGATTTACAATGCTAGTGTTCGAGTGATTTTAAAATGACTGCAGTTTGAGCATGAGAAGAATCTTCCTGATAAGATGATAGAGGCATTTGAGAGACAGTATCTACAGTATCACACACAGCAGATCCAGCTGTCGTCATTGTATCTGAAATATAATCAATTATTTGTTTATTACTCAAAATTTACTGCAGATATTAAACATAAACATTTGTTCCTATAGTTTATCTAATTATGTGATAATGAAAGAAATTCATGCCACTGTATAATTTAAGATGATAAGATTAAAGTTACGTTTAACATCTGGATTATCGTATTCTATGAACGATGTCGAACTCGTAGCTGTCAATTTAGGCGTCTTACTAAAGGGTGCAGAAAGTTAGAGTAAATAGTGAGCTATCTGGGATTTGAACCTGTTGATTATGAATCCAGCAATCTAATCACTTCTCTAATGGGCCTTGACTTATCGGGCCTGATGAATCGTTAAGCCACAAACAACCCCATCCCCAGTAAATTTAACCACAGATATCAGATGAATTTTTACTGCTTAAATAACTAACAGATTAATAAGACTGCATTGAGAACAATAAAAGAAAGAGACTATAAATTTTCCAGCTATTCATAAAATATCAGCAATACCCATTAGTCCATCAAAGTTTTGAATCAGCTGCCCCACTGTCATACAGCTGACAGCAGCAGATCCTGGTGGTGTGGGATGTGGGGTGGGGTGGGGGGTGGGATGGGGGGTGGGGTAGGCTGATGATGACACAGCAGTTTTAAAGTGCATGTCTGTAACGTGCATGATAAACTTCTCCATTTGACGAAGAGTCAGAGAATTGTGTAAAGTTTCTAAAGGCCTTATAGTAGGTACGCGCCAACCGTCTAATGCAAACAAACATTGCGAATAAAATTAGTATTTTAATCTGGTCAATTCTGGTTAGATGCCAGAATTTATGTCAACACAGTAGGAAGTATTATTTTCTATCTGGTATCTCCAATTATCTATAACAAAACTAAGCGACTCCGAAAATTTATGTAAATAATCTTATAATATTAACAAATAACGCTGGTAATTAGTGTTTAGCATAAAAATTTAACATTGAAAGAACATAAATAATACTAAAGCTTAAAATAAGCCGTTTAATGAAAGCATGTAATTAAAATTCAACGATATAAACATTTTGCAATACTTTAAAATAAAATAGTTAATTTTACTATTTCTCAAAATTAACATTGAGACAATCAGTTGAATAAACTTAACAATAAGAAAAAAATAACTATGATCAATGGGAGTAAATTAATTTATCACTGGTTTCAACTATTTTCAAGAAAACTATCCATTTGCATCCAGTGCGCCATTTCATATCACAATATTTTATCCTGTTATTTGTAGTGTACAATATAAAACAGAGAACTGTTGTTTGTAGTGACCTATTTTAAAATGAACTAATTTTCAAATTAAATATAAAAAATTACAAAAAACATGAAAGAAAGCAGTTTTAATTTCACGACACCATCAAATTAAAACTTTACAATTTGACAGAAGTGCACAGAAAAAGCCAGCATTTAGCAATTATAAATATTTCAGCCAGCATTCAATAAATGCAACCAATTTGATATTCTACCATAAGTGAATATCGATTTGTCCAAAGTATAATGAATAGAATATTAAAAATTTAGCGTGAAATTTAGTTTCAAACAATGTATAAAATCATTTATAACATAAAAATCATAAAGATTTTTACCGAGCCTATACAATTAATATTCAATATATATTCAAAATAATAATCCAATGACAAAAAATCCTCATATCCAACAATAAAAAAAAGAATCCACCACTACTAAAATAAATAGAACCTTTTTTTAAGTACCTTATATATAATTAACAACACTATATACAACAGCAAATACTAAAAAATATTTAAAAGCAATTTATGACTTATGAGAATGCTGAGCCAAAAGCATTTTTCACAAGCAATGTGTACAATTTAATGAATTACAAAATGAAAACATCCAGCACCGGAAACAGCCCATTTTAAATACAGAATGTTGAGAATATTTAATTAATTGAAATAAACAGTACCAGCTTCAGGCTAAATTACAAGTAATGATCTCAAATTTTATCACATAATATCTAGATGCTTCATACACTGTATATGTAAACTGCATGCTCAGAATAGTAAAAGATTTTCTTGTAAGAATTGAAACATTAGAGCCTTAACTAGCAAAACTGCATTTATAAATTGAATGGAGCCAAAATATGAACAATTTATTAATAGTTTGAACACTGCTAACTCTCATTATGAAAACTCAATATATTCAATATATGAAAACTCTTTTTTGCTAATTAAGCACTTGCATTGAGATCTTCAACATTCTTTATTACTACTTTTTACTTTTCTTCATAAATTTTATGCAAACATTTTTGGTTTAACAGTACTTGCACACAAATATTCAGCAAATTCCTTCAACATATCAAAGATTTACATTAGTTTTCATTGATTAATATAGCAAGAAAACTAGTCTTTTCATTTATGAAATCAAGTAATATGATAGTCATAATATAACGCAATAATACCACTTGCAAACTATTGCTTCCAAGTTTCATAAAACTACTATCCAAAATATCAAAAGCGGATTAATTACAAAAGGCCAATCTGCATGCTAATTATGTCAAACTTATAAATAAAACAAACCGCCCACAATATAGTGAATCCACTAACTAAACCTTACTTAATCGCAAACTGTTTGCTAATTCAATGGCACAGGATCTATTGCACTGATATTGATCTACTTTGATCTAGCTTGATCTAGCAAGTTGCAAATATTTATTATTAAATTTCAATGACACAACCAGTCACCACAAGGAGTTAAATCTTATTAGCCTAATTGCAATTTATTGTAACAAATGTTAACATGATTTTGAAATACAACTTTACAATTACTTAAATTCATTTAAAGTAAGTTTTAGAGTATGTTTAGTAACCTTAAAGCACACTATACTTATGAACTTTAATATTTTTCAATAGAATTTCACGATCTGATAACAAATTAACATAAATTTTATACGATGCTTTATTTTGAAGATTTAAACTATTTTATCAAGTTATTGTGAATGATAACAATGATGACAATAATGATTCTGATAATAATGATAAAGATGTTATGATCAATGGATATAAGGATATGATATAATGATGCTATATAAATAATGATGCTGATGATGATTATTATAAATAACAATATCCTGAATATCTTTATTTTATTAAGGATAAATGGAATTACAAATTGCAGCGATTAATCAAAGATCAAAGAAGATCAAAATTTGTGCAACGATCCTTTTTGTCTTAAATACCAGTGAACAGTAAATAGTGAATGAGCAGTTTAGACTAATTATTGTCCCACCTATCATGTGATGTGAGTCTATCTGTTTGAGATTAGGAGCACTAGTAGAGCCACTGATTACACTGGTACTGATCAATAAACGCTGAGAACCTAGAAATTAATCTCAAATTTGCAATATTTAACTTATTAGAAGGTTTATCCTGTAATATCCGAATTAAGTACACAATTCAAATGATTTTATGTTAAATTGTTAATATTTATTTAATTAACTAGTTAGCTTTCTCTTTAGATATTAAGCGTCTAGAAAGCTCTAAAAATCACAAAAGTTTATATACAGGAAACTTACAATTGACTGTAAATCGACTGTTAACATTGCAAATTAGAATAAGTGTTTGATGTAATCATTAATTTTATTGATCAAATATGATTTCTGATGCTTTAAACTGAGATAACACAGAGCGAGAATAAATTTATATGCAGTCAATTAAAATACACAAAAGATTGCATGATATATTTAACCATTAAGATCTCAAATGAAATACAACTAACGTATAAATTATACACTTCGTCTATATATAAAACGTATGTATGTTTATCACTTTCCTATAAATAAAAACTAATAGTTATAATATTGGCTGCAGTCAAAATATATATAATGCTGTCTAATTAAATACAAATGTATAACAAACTGCTCATAAATTCTAAAGTGAAATTGCAGATATTTACTGAGGGTATATTATATAATATTACTAAAATTACTCCTAATTTAATATTATATGCCAGTGAAAGATATTTATTAACAGTAAACGATCGAGTCTAACAGATTAATTATCACACTAAAGAGAACTAAATATTTAAAAAATAAAATGAGTATAAAATAAAGGTGTTAACATTTAAATCTTAACAAAGAACGTTTTAATAGCAGACCCTATCAAAAACTTTCTAAATAATAACAAGTCAATACAACTCTGCTTACAATTAAATTAGCAAATCACTGAACTTTTATTTTATTAAACAACTTTCTATAAACACAATAACTGAAAAATATTTCTGAAATTAAACATTGTGTTATCAAAAATGAATATTATTAACTTTGCTTAATAATTTTGAATGTAATCTAAAAACTTAGCATTCAAAAATAATAAGAATATTTAATATTCTAATAATGTGCATGTATTTCAAGAATTCATATAAATGAAAATGTAATTTAAGGCAGTCTGAAGTGCATTTAAAAGCAAAATTTTATCAAAAATTAAAATGCAACCTGGGGATACATACACAAAAATTTCATTATATAATTCGTATCTATGTAAAAATGAATTTAGAAAATTTGAGATCAGTAGTAAAATGAAATATGAATAAAATCATAAATAAAATCTGTATAAAGTATACAGATTTTGTTTATGATTTTTATCATATACATATGATATATATGATACATCTACATTCGTATATTTAAAAATCTTAAGCCAGAGTAATTGATTAAATTCTATAAATTAAAAATGTAATCATATAAATTGACATCATACATTCAGTTAAACTGTACAATTAATTATTTAATACTAACAACACCTTTTTATCAAAGTCTTTCTCTGAATAAATATATTTTATTGCTTCATTAAACTGTACCGTCTTAACACCCATTTTGTGTCGAGTTAATGAATATATGATGCAAAGTATTACGCAAACAAATAGCTACCTAATAAAAAAGATATCAGCAAAGAACAAAACATATTTAATTTAACATATATAACTTGCAAGTAAGGCTTTGATAGTAAGCATACAGTATATACATACCCATTGGATCTAACGTTGCACTACCAAAAAGAGACAGATAGGATGTGCGTTTATGCTTGCCATCTGAAAACGAAAGACAGTTGAATCAAAATATTACCTACAATTTATTAAATATACTCCAAAAATAACATAACAGTTTAATATTTTTACAGCACGGTCAACTATAAAAGTATTAAAACGTTTATAAAGACAAATTCGATAACAAGAAGCAAACAAGCAACCTAGCAATTCAATAAAATTTAAAAAAATGATTGTAACAAGTCATATAGTGATTGGTATTTGTATCAACTAACGCACCGCTGTCAAAAAAATGCCATAGCTAAAATACTTTAGATTTTCCAAAACAAAGAAAAATCTTATTACAATCAATGAAAAAATTATTATCACAGCATCATATTTAAAAGAAAACTTTTGTTTTTTGCATGCAGGCATTATAGAATTATTCATTGCAATAATTATAATTATGTAAATAATATAAGTAGGCTGTTACATAAAATTGATACTTAAAAGTAAAACTCATCTTTGAGCTTCAGTTGTATACTGTATACGTATAAAAAAATTCAAATAATATTAAATTACATCCAATTCTTAAAATTCTCTCAGTACCATTTCTACACGTGTATAATAAAGAACTCGCCTTTGTGATGATGATGGTGATGATGATGATGATGGTGGTGGTGGTGATGATGATGATGATCGCGTCTGTCTCGTTTCTGCAGCGTTTCTAGCGATCTACTTCTCGTTTCTTTAACTGGTTTCTCTGCTGACTGTGATTCTGAATCGTCTTCCAAACACATCGTTCTTGCTTCTCTCTCGCCTTCTGATGATTCTTTTGCCGATTTATTTTCTGTGTACAATCAAATTTGTCGATTAAATGAATTGAAATGAAGATGAATTTAAAATCGACAAACCATTAATTGATGTTAAAGAAGTTAATAATAATATAATAAGATGTACATTGTCAAGTATTATTATATTATAATATATGAAGTGAGTTAAATAAAGAAAAAATATATAAAAAATAAATAAGTATAATAAAAAATATAAAAAATAAATACGTATTTGTCTGCACAACTTTATTATTAATAAAGTTGTGCAGACAGCTTTATTAGTTATAAAGCTGTTTGCACAGTACTTTTAACATTTCTATTAAAATTCAAATGGCATTTAATCAAAATGGATCATTTCAAACACTACAGATTTCTGCATGCAGAGAATGCAAGCAGATAAAATAAACTTTTAATAATAATATATAAAAATACTACAATATTTCATTGATAAAATAAAAGGCTTTCACTCACATAAAATAATATTACAATAAATCATATAGCCACACATTTAGTTTTACAAATACATTTAGAGGTAGATGTAATGAAATGCAAAAATCACACACCAACGCTTCCACTGGACTGATGTCTTCTTCTAGTGCTAATCAAGTCAGCGTTGGAAGGGTCAGTGGATGGAGAAGAACAGCCAGGTACAGTACTCAATGTCTCTCTACCTTTCTCATCAAGTAACTTCTGAGCAAAAAAAGGAACGACACAATGATTCTGTTAAATTGCTCTCCAGACTGATGCCTAGTTTATAATTTCAGAGTAATTCAATCTAATCTCTAGCTCATGTACATAATTGCCATTGAACAATGAACATCTATATGAATAGGCTGTAGCCCAAAGTTACTTTAGGCTATTAAAATTCAAGGGGCATTTAATCAAATGGATAATTTCAAAAGAACAACATTTTCTGCCCAAAGATACTTTGGATTGAAAATGTAATTTGGATTATTTACTCATAGATGTATTAGATAATGTTATCATTGCCAAAGAAACACTCAATTTGTCAAAAAAAGAGAATTAATTATAGCATGTGATGCTTGATAGCACGCAGATTGTTGCCAAGATCCGGAAAAACCTGAAGGTGCAACCAAATGACAGTACCAAGACACTTTTCAAAAAAGAAATTTAAAAAACCCAAGTAAAGAATATAAATCATGTTAAATGATCAAAATACTGACGATGGTGACTCTAGCATGTGATGTTTGCTGCCTGGTTGAACTGGTCGCAGTGGATGCGATTAGTTGCTGAGAACAGCTATAGCAAGGGCTGCCCACTTCACTGCTCGATGAATCCTGAAAGATTGACGGTGAACAGATTTCTTCATGTACTTCTACTTGGTCAGAAGTCTTAACATCAGCATCCTAGAAAATTTCAAAAAGAAAAAGACATTTGATACAATTCAAATCAGACAATTCATTTGAAAAACTGTACTTTGCATTTGAATCGATCAGAATAAGCATTTCTAATCCTAGATCTGTCAATCATGCTAATAATTAATTAAGATGCTGTAAAATAATGCACTGGATTTTATTTCTCAGTTAAGTGAATGTGAATAATTTTTAATGTCTGTTAAACTAATACAACATAATATAAACAGTATCAATTAAACTTTCTAAATAACATTTGCAAATTTATAATATAAATATATTAATATCATATGATCAAATCTAAAAAAAAGTACTTAATTTTACGTTGCCCATTACTGAATAACAGTACAATAATTTCACATTACATTATTTCCAAACACCACTTTCTATGACTTATTTTTGCATTCTGTTGAAAAAGGAGCACAAATATTAAAATAACTAGACAATCAATATCACTGACCGTTGAACATTTAACAGCCTCATTAAATGTACCATCATGTGCATCATTATCCACTGACTGAAATATCTGATCATTGACTGTACATGAAACACTTGCACTGTCACTCTCTGCATCCAGTGCGACATTACTCGCACTCTCTTGCACTTCGCTCTGATTACACGATGATGATGACGATGTTTTTGTTAAGAGGCTCTCTGCACTTTCTTCAGCGACCGGTGGTACGATGAAAGATGGTCCGGGTAAAAGCGTAGATACAGCGGGGGGTGAACGTCTGGGGCGGAAAGGTCCAGGGATGAGTGTAAGAGCCGGGGGGAACAATACCTTCTGAAAATGTGCGGAGTTGTGAAGATAAATAAATTTAATATATGATCAGGTAAAAATTAATCAGTTGAGTTGGTATCAATATTAAATCCAAATGTTATACAGATATGCATCATCCACATTGTGTAATCAAAATTGAATCATCAATTGGAATAAAATGAAGCGACTATTATTATCAGTTGCTGAGAAATAAACATTTAAGTAAACAATGATTTATAATCATCAACATGAAACTTAAAAGATAAAACAATATCAATGATACTTGATCTCAAATCTGACTTTGATACGACTTTAAATGTTGAAAACTGAAGCAGTTTCCGCAGTATTCACATTGCTATGTACCCCATCACCTCTCATAAATGAATATGTAAAAAATAAAATATTCCAATTCTGTGATATATAATCAAGTAGACAAAGAAAACTAAACACAGAAACAACAAAAAGAAACTTACGATATAAATAATAAAATTAAAATCACAACCTGCACCTGAGGCAATGTAGGAGTTGAACTGCCTGATACATCTTCTGAGATGTTTTTAGATCCATCCAATGACTGACTTTCATCATCAGATCCTTCCATGCCAGTCAATGTGCCGGGATATGTGGCGCAGTCACGTACACCTGACTTGAGCAACTCCCTGTCTCTGTCCTTTATAAGACAACATACAATTGATGCGGTGCAGATTGAACAAAGTATTACAATATTTCATAGCATAAAGGTTGATGAGAAAATTAAGTTAAAATGTTAAGTTAGAATATGAGGTTAAATGCTTAACACTCAACATTTACGCAAGTGCTAATTCTAACCCTTTTCTTTTCGCCATGTTGCGGCCTGTATCCCCTGCCGGTAGGATACTCGTTATTCTGCCCCACGCAATAAGCCCCGGGACTGAAATGTAACTCAACGTGAAATCGTTCGTCTGATTGAGGATCCTACAATATACAGATGATAATTCAACAATCAATTTGTAGACAAGCAAAATATATCAAAAATCAAACTCAATAAGTGACAATCAAATAAAATGTCATACACAATAACAAACTTATCAATGCTATCATTGATCACAGGAAGTTTAGGTTAAGTTTAATGTCATGGATTAAATGACTAAATGATTAAATGACTGTATTAAATGAACGATGTCTCATAACAAAGCTGTAAATTTGAGCGTCTAACTAAAGGGTGCAGCAAGTTAGAGAAATAGTAGTGAAATATCCAGGATTCGAACCCGGACCTTTCGCATCCTAGTCCAGTGCTGTAACCATTTCTCTATAAAGTCTTGAAAAATTGTTTAGCAACAACTGAGCATTGAATTAAATCAATTCTTATGAGTCAAGAAACATAATAAGTAACACAAAATTCAATTCTGAACATTTTCAATATATATTTTATTATATAACGCATATTTTTTCCTACATAATCAATGTTTAAATTAAGACCACTACAGCAGAGATACCTTAGTAGGATCTTCATACATCATGATGACAATCTGTGTCATATAGTTTAACTCTGAGACACCACTGACATAATCCATAGCACGTGACCATTGTTCATCTGACACTTCCTACATGTACAGACAGTGCAATACGATCTCTGATATTTTCTTATATAACAAGTTACTCTAGATATAATGTTAATAACAAAATTTAATAATATAATTAGTGCAAAATCAGAGTTTAATTTAACAATTAAATTCAAGTTGAGCGTCATTAAATATTGCAGACGTAGCTGGCAATTTAAGCATCTTACTAAAGAATGCAGCAAGTTAGAAAACTAGTGAACATTAACAGAAGTTGAACCCGAATGCGCTGCGTCTGAGTATGATGCTCTAACCACTCAGCTACCGTGCCTTGACGTGAAGAACAAATATTTGTTGTAAACATCACAGTTAAATAATTAAACGTAGTGCTGAATTTATAAAATTTAATAAAAATGAAAGAACTCCAAAGCTCAATCAATAAAATACAACCGTTTTTAATATTTATCTGTAGTTCTTACATCACAAAGTCCTCCAAATCTTAGTATAGTGAGCAGAGAATGAATGTGACTTTCACTCGTAAAATAAAGACGAGTTTTAACATGACGTTCAGGAGACGACACACCTTCTGAATATCTATAATAAAAGTTGTAAACCTGGATTATTAGTTTTAATGTTTGTATGAGTGGTGCAAACTTTTCTACTAGCCAAGATATCGTAATAACGATACATTTGATTAGTTTTATTTATAGGCACACTAGAATTTGACATTAGAGACTGTGATAAACTGACCTTGAGTCAAGACGCGTTGTATCATCATCTTCATTTCTTTGAAAGTCAGCGAGTATCTTGCGCAGCAAAGGGGTACAAATGCACTGTCCTATAAGCAACTTCTCATCACACGATATACCATATTCCTATGTATATAATATATTTTTCAAATATTATATTATATTATTATATTATTATTATAATATCATTTTAATTAATGTTATAACTAATGATTTATTTATTTATCATTAATCATAATCGGTAATTCTAACTTCAAAAGTTTTTGAAGTTTTGAACTCAATCAGAAGAAATATGACATTTTCTCACTCATTTCTAACCATTAACTAATGAATGAATCCACACTTCAAAAATATTTATTTATAACATAAATACAAGATTTTAAATTTCTTCAATATGTCCTGATGGAGATTTGAATTCATGACCCGCAAATTCGTGGGCGCATGCTCTACCAACTACGCCACAGAGTACATTTCTCCAAAAATCAAATCAAACGCAATACAAACCTGTGGTATAACAACATCAGCCATAGCCTTGGCCAGTGTGTGGAGCTCCTCAGCCTCTGCAAAGCGAAGTATTTTCATGTTATGCTGCAAGTCATACTTGATACAGTCGTAAATGTCCGGCACTTTACTGATGTCATACACTTCATTCTTAGACCAGTAATCTTTGATCAGTTTACCCCAACGTCTCTGCATTAGTTCCCATGACTCGCTGTGGTACAACTTCATTTCTAAAGTTAACGAAATGATGTTAAATTGCTATTCAAAAACTGCACCCGTTAAAGATGGTAATGATTTAGATGCTGGTCTATAGATCACAGTTTGAGTTATGGATTGAAGTCAATCGATGCATCACTTACTGATGCAAGTGATGCATCGATAATGCATATAATTCAGCAAAAATAATTACATATATCATAATTACATATGAAAGCACAACTACAAACTCTTACAAATTTCTTTGTTTCTTGCTTTACCTCAAACACAGATTTTACTAAGAGAACTTGATAGTTTTAAACAGACAGCTTCAAATATATTAAATATTAAAGCAAACTACTTCAAAAATATCAACATTGAGATAAGATATTTTACAGCAAATACAATATTTATACTTCTTGATCCAATCCTCTATCAGAAATTAGTTATAAAAGACCATCATTACACACTACATTACCAATCAAGTAAAGATAAAGGAATGACCTGAAGCTTTAGGATCATTCTTGAGTTCCTTGATTCTATCCATAAGAAACAGCATAATGTTATACATCTTATCGCAGGCTTCCTTAGGATTACCAATGAACTGCATGGCCTTTATGACTGATACACTGTTTGTCGGTGAAAACTAACAGCAGAAATATAGCTCAAATGAAAAGAAATATATCATGCAAGGTAATGATTTGAAATAAAATAAGAAAAAGATGAAACTGATGAAATTAATCAAAATTCGAATAATAAATATAATTTAAAGTAAATGACTCTATAGTCAGGTACTAGTGAAAATTGTTTATATTTAACTTCAAGAAAAATCTGGTTACAGTTTTGAGACAGGGTTTCATGTACTATAATGCCAAATAATATCATAAACTTGTAAACTTGTATACAACTAATTAAATTTTTTTAAATAAAATTGAGCCGCATAATATAATTTAATGACAACCGTAAATGATTAAAAAAATTCAGAAATATACTAAGACTAAAATATCAGGAATCTATAAATGTTTATATAAAAACTAAAAGTACAGCTTAAAATATTTAGCACGCATTAGTTCACTAATTAATAATTTAAATAATAATATAAAAAATTGAGCAAGTACTTCTTCAAATTCTTTCTCTGTAAAAGCTTGGTCTTTATTCATTAATGTCTGTAAACGTTCCTTAACACTAAAAACAGCAATTCTTTCATTAATTAATAATAAACAGTATTAATAAATCAAATAAATATGAATGTACTATGTAATATGAATGTATAAATATGTACAGTATGTACATACTCAGTGTGTACTAAAAATGTGATGTACTGAGTAAAGCACATACTGAATATGTACAGTATGTACATACTCAGTGTGTACTAAAAATGTGATGTACTGAGTAAAGCACATACTGAATATGTACA